>JAANDG010000561.1:0-95454 GCA_036852015.1 Pelodera strongyloides
TTAATTTCCTCTGCGGCAAATTGTTTACCTTTTCACATACTTACAGTCACTGATATTTCAGCATTCTTCCCGCAGTCCGGTCTTTCCCGTTTGGTGATGATTTCATTTTAGCTCATGAATATGTAGAATGACATGTCATGTACAACGAGCATACATATAACAATTGACAATACCAATAAAAAACATATCAACTATGATCACTTGTTTAATTGTGTGTACAACCTAACAAACCGCTCAACACTAACAAGCAACATTGATTAACTTGTTCATTCATGTCATACATCTTATCCCATAGCAAGTTCAGCATCACTTTTAGTGTAGGCTTCCCCATTGCCAGGGTCGATTCTTGTAGCAGGCTTGGTAGAAGGTTTTTCAGTAGTGGCTGCAGGCCCTTCGCCCCCAAATATAGGCCTTGTACCCCCGGGAACTCCGGGAAGAGGTGGTTTCGTTGGAGTCGTTGTCGTCGTCGCTTCAGTCGTTGTTGTCATTGCTTCGGGCGTGGTGGTGTCAAATGTGGTTTTTGTTGTTTTTGGCTGACAATCAGAATGTTCCTGAAAGTAAAGTAACCTTGTTTTCATATACTAGAAAAACTCTTGGCATGAGGAACACAGGAAAACGATACAATTGTTGAAACCACAGAAAAATGGTCGCTAGCCCGTCACCAAAAGGTTTTCACCAAATTTTTTTTATTTATGACTGGTTAGTGACCATTTCCTGATCACCTTATGAAGGTTTGGATGAAAATTTATTATCAACTGGGCAGACCAACGAAAATACCAGTGAACCAAAAAAGAAGCAACATTTATGTGTTAGACGAGCTCATTAGTTACATGACAACTTTGCGAGTTCCTTTGTGAAGGGTGCTCCGGCACCGGTGGTCTACTCTGCCCTATTCCGCGAGTAGTCTTATTGGAATTCGAACAATACAGTACCCATCTTTGTCCAAGGTTTAGTAACCATCAAGGTTGAGAGCAATAATGTAAAACTAAAGTGTGAGACAGCCACCTTTGATATCTCTAGTGGGTTGATCAGTTCTACAATTTGCTCCTGGTCAAGTTCTTGGAGTAGAGCGTGTAGCGCATCGTTTAGATCTATTATAGCCAGTCGATAGTTGGTGAGGAGATCGCGCTCCTTGATCGTCAACTCTTTCTCCTTAATGATAAAAGTCATTAATAATAAACATCAAACATATAAAAAGATAAAGAGTACCGGGTTATATCTTGTATCAACCGAATTCGCAGACAGAAACGGTGAACCGGGGTCCGGTTCATTTCTGAAACCGGACATACTCGCCTTTAAACTTCACAGAGGCCAATTTTTTCGGGAAGCCCAGTTTTACCCAGCCACCAACTTTCACGCCTTTGGTGGGGTGAAACATCAAAAAGATGCGCACAAAAACGTACAAAGTTAAAATATCAAATACAATTGAGACTGCAAAACGTATATCAGTGAGCCGTGTGAAAAGTATTCTTATTACTAACTAGTAGGAATGGTTTTCTGCAAATGTGCTCAATAGCTGCATCACGCCCAATAACAAGCTTACTGAAACCAAGAACATAAATTTTGCAGGCCATCTATGTATTTCAGTTCAGTAAAGTCAACCAACACCTTTACTAATCCGTCCTCCAGTTTCTGTAAGATATCGTCACGAGCCGCTTCAAAATTAGCCTGAAAATTGACAACAAAAATATAAATGGTAAAGTTCGTGGGCCTTCCGGATATTAAAAATAAGAATGAAAGTAGCACCCGTTTTGTGATATCACGGAACTAACTCAAAACATTTGTATAAAAAAGTAGCGCCTGAGAATAGCTAGGATCGCAGTCACTCCAAAATCATCATTTTGCTTCGAGTTTACTTGAATTTAGTAAAGAATAAAGAAAAATACTTTACCAAAACACAATAATTTGAATTGCAACTCAGGGGGTGAACAAGTAGAAAAGTAGTTCTACTTAACTACCGCGGGATTATGAAACGTGTAGTGATATGCCTGCAGACCCTTGCACTATATGTAAAGATATAATATGCAGATATTTGCCGAAATAATTTGCATACTCCCGATCGGGAAGCAGCTGTATGAACATGTTTCGTGATCCTGCGGTAGTTAAGTAGAACTACTTTTCTACTTGTTCACTCCCTGAGTTGGAATTCAAATTATTCGGTTTTGGTAAAGTATTTGTCTCTATTCTTTACTAAACACAAGTAAACTCGAAGAAAAACGACGATTTTGTAGTGACTGCGATCCTTTAAACAAGTGCAAACTTCCTAAATATGAATACTTTTCATCATATATGATGCATACATCTTTAGTGTGTTAATAAATATTTAAATTGTATAAAGTTACCTTTGTGTCCTCATTTTCAGCCAAGTTTCCAATACGTCCCAGCTTTTCCTCTGTGCTATACGGTTCGTAGTTAACGATGCTTTCAATACGAATGAACTTCTCCGAACTCTCAATTGAGTCCACATAGTTTTGTGCGAGGTTGGACGCCTGAAATAAATATCTATTGAATTATGTTTCAAAAATTGGTCACTAGGCCCCTTATTAGGTATTTGGGTTTTTTTATGTTCGCTGTGCATTATTGTGTATGTTCTTCTTTGTCTTGGTGTTGTTTTTTCATTACCAATAAATTATTTTTATTATTATCTAGTTTACTGGTTTCGAACAATTCTCTCCATTCGCAGATTGAGTCCTACTAGTATCGTAATAGTGTCATCTATCATCAATACGAGTTCAGTTCATCGCTTCTCGTTGGCGATTTACGTATAGTAGAAAACAATTGAGGCACTGTATGAGAAGATAATATATAACTATTTTAACGAACGCTTTAGTATTAAAATAAACGTACCCCAATAGTAGTGGTCAAGGCCGCAAGGAGCCATAGAAAACGTCGAATCATTGAATTCCAATGAAAACACGTGTGCGTATTGAACGTTTTGGAAAGAAAGTGCTCAAGAAGCTATATGTTTTCCACTAAAATAACAATTATCTGATGTTTGATGAGAAAATCACAGGCACACGTTTAGTATTCAGGAATTCTAAACGTTTGAGAAGTTGCTTGATGATCGTATCTGTGAATAAACTGGTATTTACATATTTTATCTCAAAAAGAATATTTAAAGAAGAAACCGGAAAAACATATGCAAGTTTGGGAAATACTGGTACTGATAAGAGACTGAAAACAGTGTGAACTGCAAAGTGTGTAAAATTCATGTAAAGAAAATGTGTAAAATTATATTACGCGCACGCGTGGCGTATTTGTGGCGCGTATATGGCGCACTTCCACCGCACTGCCGAATCCATGTTTCCTGTGCGGCGACTACGCGAAGTTTCGCGTCGGCGGTACAAATCTGATATTTTGTTTTCTGGTAAAGAGCAGCTACATGAAGCGAAGACATGGAGCAATTTGTCATCTCGAACTCGTCACCTCTGGGGAACAAGTCATAACCCAGCATTGAAACTGTATTTTCCTCTTGAATAAAGGTGCACAACGGATTTATTTATTTATTAATGTCTAAAGTGCCTAATGCATTTTGTTTTTTAATGTATTTTGTTTAACGTACGTCCTCACGACACTCAACTTTTAGTTAGTTCATAATTTTAATATTCATCGAAAATATTACATATACATATGTGCTTATCAAGTATTCATGGTGTCCGTGTTTTCATGAACTTCAGTGATTTGTGGCACTCTGCAAGTCTGATTCAGAGAAAAAAGCCCATATATATTGGTCACGTATCCACGCTTTATGGTTTTAGTTCTAGCTGTTTTTTTTTAAATCTTGGACAACTGAATTCCAATGCATGATGTGCAAATGACTTTAGACAATTTGGTCAGTATCACTCAACCCTTTGCATACAGTACACATACACAGCTGACCTACGTTAGAAATCGGCTGTTATACCGCTAAAATTGTAGTTATGAAGGCGTTCAAGTTCCTCTTTTATGTTGTTAATAAACCAGAAAATTTACGAGGAAGTTATTCCTCTTATTTTTATTTTTCAAATGTGCCTCCTACCTTGGACCCGAAAACAAAGACTTGAAAGGAAAAAATAAGAAAAATCACACTGCATTTTGTGGTCATAAATTCTCACGGCCGCCATTCTTACCCTTTTTCGTAGACAAAAAGACGCCTTCTAACTCTAACATTCAATAATTCAACAGTGAGAAAAGTTTTATTATTCATCCTTTTTTTGTCTCTTTATTAGTTTATTTATCTTTATTTTTATCCTTTTTATTCTTCTTTAGGGTTTATCCGTTCATTGTCTGGGCAGAATTCTTCCGCATTGTTAATTGTTACTACGTTGATCTAAAATTTTATTTGAATCAGATACCGGATCCACCAAAGAACTCTCACCCAGGGTAAGAGTTAGATAGTTTAACTATCATATTCTTAGTGATAGTTTAACTTAGAGCTAATTTGGGGTGAGAGTTAGAGCTATTCCGGGTGAGAGTTCACCTTGCAACATTTGGCAATCCACCAACATTTTGTGTGATGGGTGAATAAGATGAGTAAAATCATAGTAATAAAGGCAAGCTTTCATCACAGCCTAGTCCGAAGCCAGAGGACCAGCTAGCTACCCGGTTGTGTTTTTTAATATTACAGCATCTTTATTCGACATAAGCTTGAATATAAAGATAAGTAAGTGTGCCGCCCACACATACCCTACGAACTCCTCTAAAAGCATTAGGGTAATAAAATGACTGTCATATGTTTACTCATGTGCCACCTAAGAATTTACGCGGGTTCCCCTAGGTTTATTAATGGAGAATGTTTTGCTTACGTAAACGTTAATCGTGTAAGTGTTCTAATGCCCAACTTGGATAAATCACGAGTAATTCGGCACATCTCCGATTTCTAGGCTAGGCAGCAATTAGCCGCAGTCATAAGTGAAAAGTCATGTAAACACCGACGTCGCACTCCCCCGCCAAGTTATACATAGTGAGCGAATTGGCATTCTAATTTTGTTTTAACTCGTTCTCGTGACGGGCAAGCTTTCACTGGTCAATTGCAAATTGGCCCCTACTTTTGATATGCTAATTAAATAATTAAAAAATACTAATAAGATAAGGTTACCAACGAAAATGCGAACTTTGAAGTTCTGAAGATCGCTCCCCGATTGATTCGTAAGATGAATGAAAAAAAAATAATGGAGAAAAAAACAGCTTTCAAAAACTGTGAATGAAAAAGGCTCATTAAGACATCATATCTTCTTATGTACATCAATTGTTCAGACCGCTGCTTAGTAACCACCAAAAATGTGCAATGTTTTTTGGTGAATCAGCGTTTTTTTTTCTTCATTTTTGCAAGCAGAAATATTTAAAGCGAAATAGCGGCCGGTTTTTGAAACGCATCGCGAACAACTGAATTCTGATTTATGCTAATTTGCCCGTATTTAGCTCGATTTTTACTCTAATTTACGGTCATTTGCATATGATAGCATATGCAATATGCTGCTTCAGAAAACTATGGCCTATGGTGCTTTCTCGATGCGTTTCAAAAATCGGCCGGAATTTCGCTTTAAAGCTCTGATAATTTTGGCGTTTTCAGTGAAAACCGCAAGTGTCTTTCAGTTTCCATTTAGTAGTTTCTTTGTCATCTAGCCCGAAAACAAAAGACAAATATGTAGTCAACAAACCGCTGAAAGTATTGTATGATTCCATTGCGTGTTCGTCTTTTTTCGTGATTATTTATTCTAATTTTTCAAGATGAAGAGAAGCATTTCGCTCCACATTTTTAATTTGAATGTTTAAAGCAAAGTACCAGTCGGCTTTTGAAACGCATCGTGGCAACTGAATTCTTACGTATTTACGCTAATTTTCTCGAATTTCGCTTGACTTTTATTGTAATTTATGTTCATTTGCATAAGCTGCATAACAATTCTGGTCTACTCGATGTGTTTCAAAAACCGGCTGAAATTTCGCTTTAATATTTTAACATAGTGCAAAGCAATTTGTGTACGTAGTTTGTGAAACGTGTTCTGGACTACTGGAGAACTATATGTTATGTAGTAATCCATGCTCTTCGGCTCAGACCAAAAAAAAATGTGTATGTAGCTTACAAACAATACGTTTTACAAACTTCGTATATTACGAAAGTTAGAGAATGTCAGGCTTGCCCAGCACTAATGCTCTATCAGTTTGTTCAAGTTCAAGATTTGAAGTTCTAAAAAAAAAAATTGTAATTTTCGAAAATATTTTTCAACTTGTGCCGTGATTTTGACTCTCACTTTATTATGGTTCCTCTTGAGAAAACAAAATTAACTTGAAGAATCTTCAACAATACCTGCCAAATTGGTACTTGTCCAAAAATCCGAAAAAAAAACAAAGGTAAATCTCATTTCCTGAAAATTGGATTCGTTCAAGCAGCTCTTCACATGTAAGAAATACTTGAAAATTTCATTTTTTTTACTAACCCTAACAATAAGTTAACTTCTAAATTTCTCTAGAGTAAAATCTTATTATCTTGAATGGCTTCTTAGCATTTAGAACTATCTAAAGTATGGAAGTTCGTTATGCATGTTAGCTATGCAAGGTTTGTGTTTATTGTTTGAGACGAGAGTGTTTTTAAAAATGTTTTCATGACCCACAGACCTAACTTGACGTTTTTTTTTGTCTGAAATGAAGCTTGAGTGGCTTAGAGGGTAGAATAGATCTTATTGTTAGTGCGTTTCATAAGTATACGAACACCCAAAACATTTCTCTGTGTGGTACATTATTCTCTAACTGTCTAATTGCTAGATTTTAAATGCGCGGTTCCAAGTTATTCAATTTACCTGAATTACAAGGTCTGACTTGCTAATTACCTACCAGTGTCAGACTTCCATCCTTATAATTACCATTAACCGGGCATATAATTAGTCTGATTATAGGATCGAAATTGTTTTCTAATTGCCTATTTTTCACCTCTGGGCTCCCCAGAGATGCCTGTTTACCCACCACCCAATCTCGAGTACATGTTTGCACTTTATAACAGCTTTCTGAGCTTTCCGACGCTATTTTTCGGCACAACTGTTGTATATGTGACTTGTGAGGTTGTCAAACCCATGTAGCCACTATGTCACGTTGAGATATGGCTTTAGTTTTTTAAAGCGGTAGTACACCCGGTTTTTGTTGTGTTTGTCGGACAATTGCAATTCCATATGTTGTATGCAAATGAATCACTAGAATAAAATTCGTGCAATATCGCGCAGTTATTTGCATGGACTACATGGGAATACAGCGTCCGATATATGTTTCAAAAACCGGCTGTTGGAACGCTTTAAATATTATCATGCATCATGCCGACTCGGCAATTGTTTTTCTGCTAGCGAGTTGATCGCAGATCTAGTCAGTAATGGTGTTTCCATGTATGCCACAAATAACTGTGCGTTCCCTTCCAAGTATAGAAAAATTTACCGTATTTTCCCTGAATTGAATATTTGACATGAGAAATTAATACATGGGTCTCGCGAAGTCGAAAAATACGGTAAATTTGTCCGGATACTTGGAAACCCCATTAAGTAGACGAAGAGTTGCAAAAAATTTCAGTGCAGTTTATAAGTCATTCGTTTATTGTCATTTGCATACATTTCAAAAACCGGCTGTTATACCGCTTTTAATCATCTTCTTGCAATGTATTCACATTGTGAATCAAGTTACATGTGTAACCTCAGCCCTATTCACATTAAAACTGCTTTTCCCCTACTTTAACCTTACAACTAGCCGTTGAACAAATGCTAATTGCTATTTTCATTTGTCATTGTCATTGTCATTTGGCAGACACAGGAGTTGTGTTTCCTTCCGTTTTGTTAATCTAATCGAGTGGGAGCCTTTTTATAAAAATTAATTGACTTCGCACCCTCGCAGAAATGACTATTCCGAATCTATATGTTTTCCATAGGGAACTGATTAAAGCAATGTACCTTGATGTCAAAGAACATCCAGAAGGCAAACTAGCTTTCCTTAAACAAAACTAAGAATGGTGGATTAGTTCATTCCCGTAGACGGCCGTAGACGCTTGGAAATTCACGACTTGACGTGTCGTATTTGCTCATTGGCCCTGAATCTCTTCACTGTTTTGTTCTAATTTATATATGCCAAAGTGAATGCAAATAATACAAGGGCCTTTATGGTAGCCCTGAGCCAAAGTCCATAAAAATTGGGGTATTGAACGAGCGAGAATCGAATCCAGCGTCTTTGGTTTACGTGTTCCCGTAAACCTTACTTCAGAGTATAGAATACCTTGCACGTTCACTGACGCGTGGGCGCCGTTCACTCTATGCGGATAAATTCCATAGTCATAGTTGAGCTACTTATCTCCGATCCCGATGTTCTTTAGTCATTAAAGGGACAGGCCCATCAAAATAAACCTATATTTACGATACGTTCATAATGACTATCAAGCATTTTTATTACAATATATACAAACTAAATTTCACCATTATTCGCCCTAGACAACTTTTTTCCAATGCGCTCCACGCATATGTATACCATAAAACTGCAGATTTCAAAGCTATATATGCAAATTTTAATCGCATTATAATTTCACGATAAAATTGCATTGACGACAAGGATATTTGCGGCTTTACGGTATACATTTGATCTGAGCGCATCGGAAAAATGTTTCCCATGGCAAATAAATGTGAAATTTAGTTTGCATATATTGTAATAAAAAATGCTTGATAGTCACTATGGACGTATCGTAAATATAGGTTTACTTTGATGGGCCTGTCCCTTTAAGGGCTAACGCCCTTTTCGGATATGTTCCAAGTCTCAAAGGTCTAATGTCCCAAAATCAAGAGAGAATCTACTGTTCTTTGCTCTTTTCGGAAAACTCCACGTCAATTAGCAGAGTAGGGGTGTAGTAGGGCAAGAAGCGTCTAGGAAATGTTTAGCAAGAACGCTAGGAATATCTATGCTAAACTCGTATAACAGCCGGTTTTAAACATTAGAACAAAACATCTATGCTAAAGCCGTATAACAGCTGGTTTCAAACATCATATCGGACGCTGAATTCCCATGTAGCGTATACAAATAACTAGTGTGAAGTGTGAAGTTTGAATGCTAGGCGAACGTTTTTTAGTATGAATGCAAAAATGGTCTGCGATATTTCTTATACAAATATAGAAGCATCAGGAAGCATACTTTATCTCCATTATACTTCCGATTCAGATTCACAGTTATTTTTCTGCTCAATAATACCTCTAAATTTATTTGATCTTTAATTCGGCTAGAGAAAATCTCTACTTCCGTTACATTTTGTTACATAGTTTTTTTACTCGTCTTATCGATTTCTTTGAAGTAATGAACTAGACAACTATAATTAAATTGTTTGATTACTTGTTATGCTTGTTGATATGAATTGGTTGGCACATATTATGTACCACTGGGCTATTATTTTCCTTCACGTTTAGTTAGTCACCCAGAAAATATGATATTATGAAAGTCTAATTATAAATAGCAACATCTATGTGCCTTCCGTGTGAGTATGCATTCACCAATAATAATAATAAACTGCTCGCGGAAACTCATTGACGTGGCGCGGCACGTCCGCGACCAGCGCTCCACGGGCGCCAATTCGAATAACTGTCGCTCGCTCGCGCACGTCCCGCACCGATCCGGCGGGTTCGCAATATCTTCGCGTTGAACAACATGTTGTACACTACCCTTCTGTCACCAACACGTGGCGCATTTCCTCCCTGGGGAGTCATTGTTAGGTAAAATATTGAGATCAGAATATTTTAGTACTTTGGGTAGCGCTCCCATGCCTTGGCCAACGTGGACAACAAACGATCGTTGATTGCTGCCAAAATTAGCGTATTGTGGTCGTGAAAACGTCACATGCGGCCCCGTCCCAAAAAATCGCCTCTAATAGAAAACTGAATACCAAATGCAATGAAGCATTTGATGCGCGGAAGTTTCATTTAGTTTTTCTTTTGTTCAGAAAAAGTGGTTTTTGGTTGGAAATGAGGAAGTGACTTCAGTACTTAGTTCGTCTAGCAAATCACAATTCTCCGCTCATATTCATATTGTCGCCCAAAGCCCAAACTAAGATTCATTTATATTTTTCTGGTTATCGCGCAGTATATCTTTTTTATTATCATTAACTGACACGGACAGAGGACATTACTGAAATTTCGCTGTTTTACTTCCCGATTTTGTTCACGTCTTCGTTGTTCAA
Source organism: Pelodera strongyloides (assembly GCA_036852015.1). NCBI lineage: Eukaryota > Metazoa > Nematoda > Chromadorea > Rhabditida > Rhabditidae > Pelodera > Pelodera strongyloides. Next base: position 10,163 of record JAANDG010000561.1, read on the forward strand.
GGTGCTTCTTACGTCTTACTTTAGAAGTAGTTCCGCCATAAGCACGCGGTTTTGATTTGATTTCAAACTCCTTTTGGTGGTTTTTGCGCGTACTTTGTTAGTGTTTTTTTCCTCGGCTAGGTATAAAACAGGCCCACCCACTGTTTTGGAAGATAACGAAGGGGTTCGCTATCCCAGGACCCGTATCGCCTGCTCAGTCGACAATTAGGCTTAGGCTTAGGCTTAGGCTTAGGCTTAGGCTTGGGCTGAGTGTTCTTAGGCTCCCATCTTCCCATTTTCACAATCCATTATATCTCCGAACCCGTATCACCCGATCATGTTGACAATTATTCCCCCAAGCGATTCTTTTAATTCCGCTATTCACTGAACCCATTAAACTTTACTACTCTTACACGGGTCATTTTTCCGTTTCCCTTTTTTTGTCTTTTATTTCAAGCTGTCATCTACCGGGAAAAAGGGGGGGGAGCCATTAAGCTTAAATGTAGTTAGCTTAAATGCATCCTAAGCCATTAAGCTTAAATGTAGTTAGCTTAAATGCATCCATGTCATAAGTTGTATATATTACTAAAATTGAGCAGGAAGTCTAGGTCTAATTGTAAGCCTAGTTTTATTTTAAGCCTAGCCTTCGCGTTAGACTACGTTTATACAAAAGTCTAGGCTGAGCATGTGTCCAGATCACAGTATCGGATGTTTTTACCAAGAATAGATGTGTTATGGATAATTAGCGAAATACCGGTCGGTTTTTGAAACAGATTCAATTGAGTACACCAGCATCCTTATGCGCAGCCTATGCAAACGAACATAAATTAGAATAAAAAATCGAGCTAAATTCGAGCAACTTTACATAAATACGTAAGAATTCTGCTGTCCACGATGCGTTTCAAAAACCGGCGGTATTTCGCTTTAAATCCATCCTCGGCAACCTTCGTGCAAGTCAACCTCATTTTTCACTGAAAATATAAAGCAATCCATGAGCTACTACTGGTTTGATGAGCCGAGAATAAATATGATTGCATTTTCGCTCAAATTCCTCACTATGTCAGAAAAATTGCAGAATATTTGATTGATAACCCGTTTTAGGCGATTTTGCGGGGTTTAATTACCTCTGCACTATTGCGTGTTGAAAAATTCACCAAATACATCATATTGCCTCTAATATCGAATACTGATGGACTTTTGGAGAGGGTTTTGGTTTATATTTATTACCTTTTTGCATGCAATTTGCCCTCTATTCATGTTTTAGAAAATCTGAGATTTATGCATGCAGTTTAAAAAACGCCTGCACATACACATCTTGTATTTTTAAACTGGATGTGTTAGACTTTTTTGTTCATTATGACTTTTGAGCACCGCTCGCACCTAGAAATGTTGGACCTGACGTGGATTTGGGGTGCCCTGCGCATTTGGCGCGGATAACAGTGCGGTCATATATTGGCACTCTTCTGGCACTCTTGTTTGTTCACATTTTGGCCTCTCTTTTATTGTTGGTCCACAAGACCACATCCCTCCTACAAGCATGCATGCAAGACCTACAATACTTGAATAATGCTTATTACAGTTGTTCGCAAAACATACCTTTTAGGCTATTATCATTTACGTATTCTGTAATTCTGTTCTAGTATGTTGATGGAAGCCAGTCGGGAACAACAACCTACAGCCACTACAGCTCACGATATTATGTACACTTTGACTTTGAAACGTACGCCACCTTCGGCATAGCTGCAACTTATGCCTTACTACGTTCTCAGGCGCGCACCGCGCAAATGCGCAACCGCGTCCGATGGCGGAGATGCAGAAAAGAGGTTTCTCTGTGTCTCGAATTTTTCAATGCAAATTTGCAATCTTTTCCCGCGGGCGCGGTTACGCATTTCCCCGCTGCGTGCCTGAAGGCCAGAGTATGGCGCGATTTACTTTTCATAATGAACTTTGAGCCTTTTGTTTATACTTTAACCTTACCGCTACTTCGGTTACATTTGTGCATGCTTTATTCAATTGTCTTGGCTAAAGTTAACGCTCGCATGTCCTTTTCCTCAATTATATGATCAAGTTGCACTGGACACGAACATCCCTTTGACTTTTAAAGAGAGAGAGAGAGTTAGAGAGGGAGAGAGGGAGAGAGAGAGAGGGGAGGGGCAGAGAGAGAGAGAGAGAGATAAAGAAGAAGCGGCAAAAAAAGTTTAGTTCCTCGACCAAATACATTTTACGATAGACATGGCATTCGGGTTGATTTGAATAGAGGCCGGAGTTCGCATGAATGCTTGGGAGATACTCTTCCATACACTTATCAAACTTGGGTGCTGCGCGGCGAAATCCCGGCGCCGTGCAGGCGGATTAAAGCAGTATTGTACCTACTTTATGAAATTTTCAAATGATTTCCTATGTATCCCATGCAAATTTTTGATGCCTGTCCGAAACTTCCAGCACCAAATTTACGTATGATATATAGGATATGCTTATGTAAATTTACCAAGGTAGGTACAATACTGCTTTAAAGCGATCGTTATCGAAACACTATCATCACAAGTAGATGTAATTGGCAGATGTTATTATCTTCCTAAGGGTAATTGTAAGAACTTGGGGCCTATAATTATACTTTTCATTGTTTTTCGATAATCGTCGGTGTAACACTTCATCGATTTTCATTAGCTGTTTTGTCTTCAGTAACTCTACAATTTTTATTATTAGTTTTAATTTTTATTATAATAAAAAGAAAAGTTGCAAGATTAATATTACTAACATAAGTCAATAGCCTTCAATTGATTGACAATGAGTAATATGTTTTGGCTAGAACGACGTAACCATACGGCAATTAGCATTAATTCACAAAAAAGACAAAGAAACCATTAGCAATAGCATGCTAATGAGAGACATTTTTTAAGCCATGAATCCGTCAAAGGGAGCAGGCCGCTGGTTTTTGAGAGCATAAATCTTGGCTAAAATACCAGCTCTCAGCAACATATAAGAAACAAGGGTACATACTCTTTAAAGGAGGAGTGTCACTAGAATTTACGAGAATTTTACGATAAAGAATTTTGATTGTATTTAAAGCTTTATATTGATTTATTCCTTCCAAGTAAACGTTTGTGCTTCATAAGGCAGGTCCGCATGTGTATTGGAAACTAACACCATCATTTCTCGATAAAAGGAAAGAAATTGAACACTTAGATCTCGTGAGCCTCCTCCTTTAAAGCGAAATAACGGCCGTTTTTTGAAACGCATCGTGGGTAACTGGATTACGTATTTATGCTAATTTGCTCGAATTTGCTCGTTTTTTTATTCTAATTTATGTGCATTTGCATAAGCTGCATAAGAATGCTGGTCTATTCAATGTGTTTCAAAAATGGGCCGGTATTTCGCTTTAATATTCTTTGTCTACAGTATATTATAGTATATACATATTCTTTTTCTCTGAATTTCTCTTATTCTAATAAGTGGTTGTTATAAATATAAATTATAAAACATAGGCCATCTTTCAGTGAAGAGGTTCACTAGTGATGTATGTGTCTTAATTCGACCCCGCCGCGAAAATAATATAATTCTTTTGTTATTGTGTACTTGAGCCGTCTGCGTTGTTCGCGAACAAAAAAAAACAATTGAGTGTTGAAATAACGTCAATTGTTTCTTTTCGTTGCCAGCGCGCCAGACAACACGCGATTTGGATGAATATGTAATTGTTTTGATTTGCTTGTCTTATTGGCTTATGGGGTTTCCAAGTAACCCAAAAGTTGTGCGTTTCCCTTCCAAGTATCAATCGCGAAATCGTGTGAAAATCTACCGTAATTTTGGCAGTATCTTGAAATTTATCCGCATTCTATGCAATTTATTGACTTCTCTGGGTTCTTTTTTTTAATTCTTTCATTGATTTATTGATTTACTTTTGTTTTAATAACTACATACACTGAACTGACTGTACTCTTAAATCTCCTCATTCAAATACATATATACATTGTTTTCACCCAACAAAGATTCGATGGGCTTCTAATGCAGCAATGAATCTCCAACGTTCATCAATTATTTATGTTGAGAGAAGGAGCTTAGTGCCCCCAGGAAGCCAATTAACATGTTATTTATGCTTTCCCTCTTAACGCGTGGCGTAAACCTTTATCATGTTACTCATCTAATTGCCTGCTTGTTGCTGTAGGCACTGGTCATTAGAAGCCTTGGAACAGGGTTCCTTTTATGCTAAGAATGACCGTCATATAAGTTGATCTTTACTACCTTCAAAAGTCGTCGCTTCTTCATTCTCTCTTTCTCTCTCTCTCTCTCTCTCTCTATCTATCCGTCTCCAACTCTCTCTATGTCTCTGTCTCTCTATATCTCGCTATCTCCCTTTTGTTTTTTTCTTTGTTTTTTTTTTTTTTTTTTTTCTCTCCCCTCACTCTCACTGTCGCTCATGTCTTCCTCTCAATCTATCTCTCTCTCCCTCTCTCTCTCTCTCTTCTCTCTCTCTCTCTCTCTCTTTCCGAGTAAAAAACTAACTTCAAGAAACTTTTGATTTGGTTTTGTCGGCAACATCGTAGTGCTCTCTGAATCTTGGAATTCTCTATATGCTGAAATTGTTGAAGTTGCAGTTCGAGCACGTTGTTCGGTTTAGATTTGAAAAAGAATTTTTTTTTATCAATTTTCAGGTATCCACAAAAATGGCATCATTACTCGTGCCCTCCAACCACTACAAGAATAACTGTGATATTGCGATGCAGTTAAATCAATCTACCGTATATACGGCTTTAAATGGGGTGCATCTTATAACGTGCATCCTGACAATATTTCTCTCCGTGCAATTGTACAACGCTTGGAGGTCGCGGGTCTACTTTCATGCAAATGTTAAGGTAAGAATGCTTCATGTGAAAGTTATCTTTAAGCAATAGAAGAAGCTCAGAAATGTTGGAACTTCTATAGGAGAGGATGTCTGCGACAAGTTGCCAGTGGGAATGTTCGCGCTTACTTGGCAGACTTCTCGCACACACGCGCAGTTCTGTAATTTTGTCTTTCTTCTTGTATACATATGAAAATAACCAGAATTGTATTTTTTATAGATTCTACTTAACACAATGCTAGCGTTGGCGGTCGTCCACTCTATAGCAATGAGCTCATTCTTGGTAAGTTTATTAAAATAAAGATTTACTGAAACTTAGTCAAGCAAAGCGGTAAAAAGAAAGAAGTGACAACAGGTGTTCTGTACTGTAGTATACGGGTCAAGTTTCTACTATTTGCGGAAGGCATAAAATGCCGAGTGATTAGGCATTTGAGTAGGTTGTAAGTAGCATATCTAATCCATAATTTTTTTATGGGCTTTCTTGATATATGACTACAAGTTCCTTAAAATTTTTAGCCAAACTATTATTCAGTTCCTCAATGTCGCTTCCTGGTTATTATACGATGGGACTTGCGACGCGTTAATGTTCAACGGAAAGATGTGCTTATTGCTGCGACATCCGACCAATATTTGTATCGCAGGTTGGCAATTTTATAGTATCTTCTTCATTGTTTTAACTTTTGAAGCGAAATAACATCCGGTTTTTGAAACGACCGCTGCCGGGGCATACTTCGCAGCTACGCTAAGTGAACTCGATTTTCTATTCCAATTATATGCATTAGCATACAATATATATGGGAATACAGTTGTTTTTCAAAAACCGACCGTTATATCACTATGGGAATTTTTGCCAGGAGCATATCAAAACTAAATATTTTCTGTTATCATATCTAAGGACATTTATTTAGGACTAGTGTTGTGTCAACTTTCAATTGCGGCCGAAAGAGTAGTGGCCACTTGGATTGGGTCTTCCTACAATACATACAGTAGCCAACTGGGAAGGGTACTGTCGGCGGCTACGGTATCTTTTCCTCATACTTGAATAGTGGATTACTTTGCGACATAGAGCCGCAATGTTTGATTGATTTGCTAATCAATGACATAATGAGTTACATATTGTTTCCGTTATCATATCATTATCAACTTAACTTGTTAGCCCAAAAGCTCAGTTTTTGTGCTGTCTTAAAGGGATGGGTTCACTACAAAATCACCATGTTTTTATGCTTTACTTTGATTGTACAAAGGAAAACTTAAACAAAGAGCATAAAAAATATTCCTTGAATTATTCCCTAGGTCAGATATTAGGTAAAAAAGGTGAGTATTGATCTTTTTCCGATAAAGTTGTACTGCAAGATAAACTAAGGAAGCTAAGATATATGGCTGAAACACACTGTTTTTACATTGTCTTGTGTGAAATAAACGATGAAGACTACAGTTTATTTTGCTCAAAACAGTGTGTTTCAGCCATATCTCTTAGCTTCCTTAGTTTATCTTGCAGTACAACTTTATCGGAAAAGGATCAATACTCACCTTTTTTTACCTAATATCTTCCCTAGGGAATAATTCAAGGAATATTTTTTATGCTCTTTGTTTAAGTTTTCCTTTGTACAATCAAAGTAAAGCATAAAAACAAGGTGATTTTGTAGTGAACCCATCCCTTTAACTGACTTACAGAGATTCTTACAGCTTGAACGATTATTGCTTTATCTTCACGTTTTAATATTAATAGAGTTTACATGCATCAAACTTGAACGATGATTGGTTTTCGGAATCTTCACGTTTCATTAGGAATAACTGAGACAAAACTAAATACAGTAATTGCATTTACAGGTAATTAGCAGTGTGATTCTTCTCTGTCCACTTCTTGTTAGTGAAACAACAACGGAGCCACAAATCAACTGTGGTTTCCCTTCGTCGACTGCGGCTGAACAGAATTGGATATTGATGCTGGTTAGTATTTTTTACTTTTTAATTTAAAAGTTTTCAACTATATTGGGGTTTCGACTATATTATAATTGTAATCCGAGAAATTCCAGTTGGCGTATTATTTAAAGTGTATGTGGAAAGTGCGCCGAAAGTGCGCCACACAAAGGTGCTCTCCCCCACTGCGAAAACTTTTGCGCTTCTACTGCGCGACGTATCGCGTTTTAATGATATAAGTAATTGTAAAACGGTATTATACTAGATACGTTAGAACTTGCAGATGCCTTACTTTTATGTAAAAATTACAGGAACTACTCTCGCTTGATGTGATATCCGTGCTCGTCTTCATCCTCGTATACTGTGTGAGTCTGTATAAGAAGACTGGGTACGTTTCACATTTTGTTTAAATTATAAGGCAACAGCACATAGATTAGTTAGTTTTTCTTGGAGGTTGTTTTATTTTTGTAAGCCATTCACACGGCCTATGATTTGAACTCACGATGACCCACATTTTGTGATCGGTCACTGACCGTTTGGTGACCAGTTGAAGACGGTTTTCGCGTTTGGTGACCAGTTGAAGACGGTTTTCGCGTTTGGTGACCAGTTGAAGACGGTTTTCGCGTTTGGTGACCAGTTGAAGAGAACTTGGTCAAGACAAGGTATCCAAGTGGTCTGTGAACGGTCACCAAGCAAATGGTTGTTCCGTTTCCTATGGTTGTTGTTTCTACCAGAATTTGGACCCCCAATCATACTATGAAATGTTGCATGGTCGAAGGCCCAAAATAAAGACATACATAACATATAACTTGGTCACGACAAGGTCACCAAGTGGTCACCATATGGGCTAGCCTAAGAAACAACTAGGGAACTGTCACCAACTGGGTTTGTTTCTCCGTTTCCTATGGCCTATGATACCTTTCAAATGCAATTTCAGGGCAATGTTTCACCTGGAGAAACGGTATCAAATCAACGAAAATTTATATGTGACGAGGACGCTTTTGCCAGTCACTTTTCTGCATTTTTCACTTTTTGCCGTCCTGTGCGCTGCAATTGTTTTCATCGAATTTTTATACAAGGATCCGTTCACTATTATCTACTATGAAGTTGTGTTTTATGTGAGTTTTCATAATTATAATTTTTTTTTTATTAATACAAAGAAAGGTTAGTGGTTCGCTCCTGGAACGCCTTTACGTAAAGCGAAATTCTGGCCGGTTTTTGAAATACATCGAGCACACCTGCGTTTTTATGCAGCTTATGCAAATGGGCATCAAATAAAATAAAAAATCGAGCTAAATTCGAGGAACTTAGCATAGATACAGTTGTCGACGATGCGTTTCAAAAAAAACAATAATAATTTCAGACAGCTCCGTTCTACACAGTTCTCTTCCCATTGATTATTCTGCACGTGATCAAACAACTGGATCGGGACAGAAAATCAAAAGTAATTCTTTCGTTCGTCTTTACTAGTTAGAAACACGCTGAATAGGATTCCCTCTCGCTAGGCTGGGTTAGGGTCCCCCACCCAGGAGTTAAATTTTTTTGAAACCGGCCTCAGATTGTTCAGGTACCGAGGTCCAAATTGAAGTTTTTAATTTGTTAGTCAAATTACTGTATTTAAAAAATTTCTTTTACGCTTCAAGAGCGTGCACATTTATTCAAGGTAGCACAAGGTTTGCGTTTATGACATGTTCCGCAGAGGTCCTGAGCGCAAGGCAACGAGTTCCAGATGACAAATTGCTCGACGTCTTCGGACTAGGGCCAGGAGGGATCGCCGATGATTCCCTCGCCGGGTGGTGGTTTCACAGTTGTCACGGGCCGGTATTTCTTAGGACTGTAAGTCATCCTTAGACTGTAATTTACAAATATTTTAGGTTACCGTACTCGTTTCGGAGGATGTTTCCGGACAACCGGGCACCAGAGCTCATTTCCAATCTTTGGACAAGATGTGGGGTTGCGGCTCTTCTACGAAATCACTCTCCCCGCGGCCAGCAGCCGTCTGATTTCTCGCGAACAACTGGCGGGCATTTCGCGCACGTGCACAGGCGTCTGCGTCGTGGATGTTAGAAAGCGCAATCGTGTGGTCAAAATGACACGGAAATGACACTAAGGCAAGGCGCGTTATCCTGTGTCAAATGGCGCTCCATTCGCTCGCTCATGCTCATTGTGCGCGATGTCAGCAAGTTTAACTCTGTACCGGTTTCACTTAGGACTACGTGCAGTATCATAACTTTAAATTGTACTTCATTTTCGGCGTGGCCAAAAATAAGCAAACGTTAAAAATAATATGTTGTCAGGAGAAAATAGTGTCCAGTGAAACACATGTCCGTATATAATATTCTTGTTTCTTCCTTCTTGGAAGTTCCCCCCGAAAATAATTTTAAAGCTAAAGACCAGCAGGTTTTTGAAACGCATCGAGTACACCAGCATTCTTATGAAGATTATGCAAATGGACATAAATTGTAATAAAATATAGAGCTAAATTCGAGCAAATTAACATAAGTACGACGAATTCAGTTGTCCAAGAGGCGATTCAAAAACCGCGCTTTAACTTGATTTCTTTGGTTTCCGGAACAGATTTTCCCCAAAATATATATTCAAGATTTATCTTTACGGGCAATATACATGATCTCCTATTTTAAATCTTGCAAATTCGTGTAACTGTGACTATTTGTTGATCCTTGTGTAATTTTTAATAATAAAACATGCATTTGATCTCATTAAATTAATTGACAATGCAATACATGAAGGCGTGTATTATTTTATTACGTCCCAATTGTCCTGCGCAATCTATTTTTCTATGTATTACATAGCCTTATTATTGATCACATAGTATGTCCAAGGTAACTGATGTCCGTGTATTTTGCCTCTTTATTCTTGGAAGTTCCCCCCGGAAAATAATCTTACAATTAACTTGATTCCTCTGCTTTCGGGAACAGATTTTCCACAAAATTTTTATTCGAGAGAGGCACATAATCAAATGGTTACCCTGTCTATGTTCTAGCGCTTTAAAGCGAAATACCGGACGGTTTTTGAAACGCGTCGCGTACCTCTGCTTTCTTATGCAGCATATGCAAATGAGCATAAATTAGAATAAAAAATAGGCCCCAATTCGACACCCACTTAGCATAACTGCATAAGAATGCTGATATTTGAGATGCGTTTCAAAAGCCGTCTGGTATTTTGCTTTACTGTTGATATGCCAACGATGACCAAATATAACAGAGCAAAATAGCACATTGTATGGGTACAAATCAATCGATGGTAGATGTCGAAAATCGCTGATCGATCCATACTAGTTTAGTAGTCACACATGAGCATGAACAAGTTACGCATAGGATATAGGCAATGCCCCATGGCATTTACTTCACTTTTCTTGTTTATTCATTCGTTTATTATTATGAACATGAACATAGTTCGATGCTTTAAGATGTATCATTTTTGACGATGGATATTTTTTCGATAAACTAGTTAATTGTATGTATGTTTTCATCTAAGTACAGCCTACAGTAGCCACATACTACACAGTAAAACGTTATACTTGCCAACACCACAGAAATGCCAGCTGTGTCAGGTCGACTCCAAATGGTTCTCACTGTAAACAACCTGTCCACAACCATTTGGTGACCACATGGCGACCAGAAACAACGAGCTTTGAGAAAACTTGGTCATGCAAGGTCACCAAACGGTTTGGCACACGAAAACAGCGGGAACCGTCGTCAAATGGATTCCTCCGTGTTCTATGTAAAGCGAACGTGTATGAGAGTTATCTGTGAAAAGAAGTGATGTATTTGTTATCAAATATATGCAAGTCAATTACAACTTTACTAAGCGAGCAGAGGGAATACGCCCAGTGACGTAAGCACGTAACTACACATGTTGTTGCCCCATTTTCGAATTTTATATTTGCGTAATTAAGTATTGAAGAAACGTCTTCACGAAAATTAGTGTTTTCCAAAGAAAAATTGCCGTGCTTAGATTTTCGCTGACGGTAATTATGTTCGTTTTACGTTGCTTCGAAATATAAAATATTGAAAGTGTTCTTGATTTATGTTCGTGAGCCTGTCCCATACGGTGGTTTCAAATTTGAAGAAATACAACGAATTATATTCGGTCTGGGTTGATTATTACGTAACGCGGCGGTTGGAGAACGGACAAGCAAAAATATAATTGTATTATGAAAATGGCACTATGGAGGAAGAGTTGACTTTCGAATGATATGTTTAAAGCAAAATACCGGCCGGTTTTCGAAGCACATCGAATAGACCAGCATTCTTATGCAGCATATGCAAATGAATAAAATACAATTTAAAAAAAAATCGAGCTAAACGCGAGCAAATTATCATACGTAAGAATTCAGTTGTCCACGATGCGTTTCAAAACCGGCAGGTATTTCGCTTTAATTAGCGGTTGTGCGTATGACTGCTGTGTGCTGTAGCTCGGAAAGGATATCAGTGAATTTAACGGAGCGAATTCGTTCTTTATTTGCAGTAAGGTAAGGTACTTTTTAGGTACTCCGTAATACATACAGGTGTACTTATTTTTCATGGGTCTGTCCACTTAAAGCAGTATAACATCCGTTTTTCGAAACGTAGGTAGGATGACGAATCCCAAGATTAGTGTATGTAGATGACTTCGCGACACTGTGCGATTTTTTCTAACTATATTATTTCGCATACGCATACAACATAGGGAGTGCAGTTGGCAAACATCTATTTCAAAAACCCGCCGCTACTCCGCTTTAAACGAATGTAGTTTGCCACGTATTGCTCGAAATTCAGATGAGACCACAACGTAGCCGCCGCAATTAATGTATTTGAACACATACGCAACACGAACCCTATCATCAAGGAACAATAAAAAGATAATAGTACTTATTTAAGTCAGACGTAAGCTTAATTGCCAGTTGTAATAACAGTTGAATAGGCGAGTCCTCTAGAGCGTAACTACCCTGGCACCAAGTGATCCTTACTTGAGCCTTGCTTTACTTATTGTTAGTTAGTTAGTAATGAGTCGCTGGTATTAGTAGCTAGTTCATGAATAGTATATTACTGGTTTGTCCTAGTCATCCAACTTACTTACATTTTACTGTTTATTGTGTCAGTTTATATCATGTGTCAAGTTATTAATCTTATTAAAATATGAGAATCAAAAAACATCTGGGAAACAAAGTCCTTCTCATTCCTTTAAAGCGTATGGTTTGACTACGGTTGCAAAGATTTGTAGTGCAGTCAGTTCCGTCTACAGTACTCTTAGTGCTGACCGACACAGGAAGTTTTCATTATTAATTAATCAACTAGCATAATATAACACTAATGAGTTGCGGTGTTTTGAATTACGCCCTTGTTTCGTACAGGTGAGAAAACAGTAAAAACACATGTCGATAGAAACAGAAACTCTTTTAATCTTTTTGTGTTTTACCATTTTTCTTACAGCGTATTGCTGCAACGTTCCCCCATATTTTGATCCTTTTGAATTTATGGAGCAAAATATTTTTGCAAGTAGTAACAATAAATTGTTGGTTACTCTCATGTCCAGTCATCTGCCTTATTCCTAGGTAATTTACGTATTTTTATGAATAATACCTAGTCTTAGTCTCTCGAGTTGTGTTCATTTACACCGATAATTTTATTTCATTTGCCTTGCAAGTACAAAGTGCGGAAGATCAAATATAATGCTCACGTTATTCTAAATATAGTTAATGAAACGTGTTTTATAATTTTTTTAGCCGATGAGTTCCACAACGCTAAAACCAGGCAATGCCGATGCGTCATATTCCGAATTATTCCAAGCAGCTCTTGCTGCACAATCAGGCACAGCTAACAATAAGTCAACAGCTGAAGGAAGCAACGCTGACGCTGTCGGCGATAGCGTCGGCGATGCGGTCGGCAACGCGATCGGCGATGTAGTCGAACTTCCCCCGTTAATCGACTCATTCGAGATTGGCTCCTCTTGCTTATGCGATGTATTCCTACTACCGGTTATCTTTATCCTCGTAATGTTCACAAAATATCATATAAGAAAAGGATTTCAAACATCGTTTCAAAAGCTTATTTATATTTGTATGGTCACGGTGAGTTCGAAAAATGGTTTCAACTTTTAACTGCTATAGATTAAAGCGAAACGCCAGCCGGTTTGTGAAACACATCGAGTGCCCCAGTATTATTATGCAGGTTATGCAAATGATAATTAGAATAAAAAAATCGAGCTAAATTCGAGCAAATTAGCATAAATATGTAAGAATTCAGTTGACAACGACGCGTTTTAAAAACCGGCCGCTATTTCGCTTTAGCTTACCTTACTGAATAATGGTAAAGCATCACACCAAGTTATAATTGGTATGTAAGCGCCACACAGTGTTCAATGAGGTCGGGCCCCTCACTGCCGATGTACCTTAGCCTACCTTACCTTTTTCCATGTATTATTGATTATTGAAATATTAAGCCACTAGCATTTGTACCCAAAAGCAAAACCTTGCTTCAGGACGTCGTCGCCGTATTGGCTCAATTCTTCGCGCTCCGATTGCCCACGTGGGGCATTTTTCCGTTTTATGGAAACTTTTCTCAAGGCTTCGTACCAGCGTTTTCCTATTACCTTATGGCTACTTGTGCTTTCATACATGGAGTTGGAAACTTTCTGATATCTTTAAATCGTGCAAGCTGCACCTTGTTCCCGCATAGCTATGATAGGGTAAATATGCAGAATTCTTCTAATTATTGATTTAATAACTATTCAGATTTCTGAGAGTTGTCGTGTTGGGTAATGGGTCAGGAATTTATTTACACCAGACAACATTTTGTCTAAAGACTGCACTACAGACATATACAGACAGTATGAGCTTTAGTAATACTTAGATAGTTTGGCTTAGTTCATAACAGCATCTAATTTTCACTGCGATTCCGATGTAAATTCCGATATTCATTTTTTTTGACGCTGGGCCAAGAATTTAAATTTCATCGTTTAGCGTAGTAAGTGTACGTATTCAAATTCCAGGGTAAAATACTCACAAGGTACTGGAAGGTACAGGAATTTGAAGATTTATATACATGTTGAAACGTATCTTGCATCCTGAATCTCAACCAGTCATGCACAGTAGCTTCTTCCAAATGTATGCGTAACATGCACCTGAAAGTAAACTGCTTCTCTTTGGGAATCCCAAGCCTAAGCCTAAGCCTAAGCCTAAGCCTGAGCCTTCTGGTATTTAGTACCAATGACAACACACATTAAACTACAAAAGACACCCACACAATACAATATGTTATTGAGTCACCGGAAACTAAAAAGCGAACTGCTAGACCGTAGAACAGGTGCTTATAATAATTATTACTTCCACAAAACTACTAATTACGTCTCTGTTTTCAGCTTTGGACAAAGTACTTCTTCGTTGCGCTGCTCTTGATGTTTGTTGCACCGCAAACTCTCACAATTCAGATATATCTGAACGGGGCCCGATTTACGCAATATGCACAAGCATCATACTTTATACAATCGGGAAACTTTAAGGTACGGAGCTTGAACGAAATCATCTAAAGCGTTATAACAGCCGATTTTTTAAACATTATTCTAGGCGTTGTATTCCTAGCTATTGTACAACTACGCGATATTGCGGGATTTTGTCAATCCTTTTTAATCGAGTACGACAACATTCCTACGCAGCTAATGCGCAAATAACCATAAATTATAAAATCGAGCTAAACTCGAGCAAATTGGCATAAATACGTAGGAATGCAGTTGTCCACGATGCGTTTCAAAAACCGGCCGGTATTTCGCTTTCAAGCAGCTCACGAGTTGAGACTATTTTTGGCGCCAAGAAGTACACAATTAGTCTACGACACGTAAATTTGTTCATTTCAGACATATGTCGGTACGGTTATCTATGTAGTGGCCCTATTAATGGCCACGCTCAATTTTCTTCTCAATTGTTATACGGGAATAAATTTGGCGAAACATTTGAAGATGCTCAAGCCAGAAACTCGTGTTCTAGAATTAGCGTTCTTCCATCACAGCTTTTTCTGCTTCTTGCTCAATTTACTAGGCACGCTAGTTTTGGTAAGTGACGCTTTTCGGCATGTAGCATTTATCTTACCGTACCTTACCGTACCGTACAATGAATTACCCAAATGACTGAAAGGGTAATTGACCCAATAGTATAGGTAGGCTTAGGCTTAGGCTTAGGCTTAGGCTTAGGCTTAGGCTTAGGCTTAGGCTTAGACGTAGGCTTAGGCTTAGGCTTAGGCTTATGGTTACTCTCGGTTTTCCTCCCAACTTCCCCACATTTCAGATTCTTATTCACAACGTCGACAGTGATAGCATCTGGTTTCTGATTGCGATACAATCATCTCCTATTGTTTCTGACTGCAATTCCCTTATGCCGGTCTATGTGGTCGTCGCGATCAGTTCCGAAGCCAGAAGTATGGCGTTCGGCTGGCTCGCACCGCAAGCGCCGCAAAGCACTCGGGTTATATCGGTCACGTCAAACACAAGTCAAGCGGCGGTAGGACGACGTGACCTCACAATTAACTCTAGGCATATTTAGGTTAATTATCTCACTTGTATAATTAGCATTGTTAATGTCGGTGGTCAATTAACTATATGTACGTTAAGTTGCATCTTTATCTAATTAGAAAAGTTAATATTGACCGAGGTTGGAGGTCGTGACGTCACCATTAGGCATATTTAGCTGATTTGCATAATTAACTTGAGACATGTACTTGAGCGCCGGCTTCATGTCTGTTTACCCTTAGCTAAGTAGCATAATGCGATAAAAAAATTACCGTGTTGTATATGTATGTGTTTTATCTCTCTTCAGAGAAGAGTTTATAATAACCCCATCCTAAGCTGAGTGACAAGTTTTCGTCGTTGTGATTCGTCTCATTTGCCTGTAAAGTTTTGCTTTTTAAATTTATTTAAATTTATAAACACTTTGCATTTCAAATCTTTGAGGGCGAGTTCCATTGCAATATATCCACTCTGGCCGACACTCGCATAATTTGTCAGCTAAAAAAGAATGGAAATTGGGCGACAGATGGTAGCGCAAGCTTTATTGCGCATTTCTTTTCGGTGGTTTCTTTCTCCATCTCTCTCTCTCTCTTTCTCTATCTCTCTTTATAGCCCTCCACCTCTCACTGTCTCTCTTTGTCTCTCTCTTTTTCTCTCGCTCTCTTGGAATGTCATCTCTCCATCCCTATGCGTGACGATATTGACTGTAAAAACGCATTGTATATTATTAATTTTATTCATTTACGGCATAGCATTTTATTATTATATTTGGTTACAAAGCTAAAGCTGAAGCTGAAGAGCAAAATAAATCATTTTGCAGTGATTTGCATAAATCCTACACTTTTCCGGTTCAGATTATTCGGTCTCAGCGGGTGGCACCCACGCCCTTTAATTCTAATTCCATGAATGAGTTGTTGCGCAACATCAAATTAGCATATAATGTTAGGCGTACGGAGACCCCGGAACAGAACCCGGATCAAATTGGCCTTTGTCGAGATCTTTTCACCGAAATATTGTTGTTTCATCGTGTTGCCCTATCTTTGTATGTATTGTTTAGTCAATCAAAATGTTGATGTGGTGTTATTTAATAAAAAATATGCCTTGGAATAATACAATGTGCACCATTTTCCTCCATTTCCATGTTACGGTACACCATTTTTTCCACCATTACCATATAAAGGGACCTGGCGGGCCCACCCACCATGGCTATAGAATAGAATCAATACAGGGCCAGCGTTTTACCAGGCCCTAGTCTCTGCGTTTCTCTTATTTACTTTATCTCTCACTCTAGCATCCATGGGACAAACCATGGAACTGCACCTAGGACGGGGCCATTTAGGGAATGCACTAGGCCCTTACTAGGACCTAGTCTGGGCCAATTAGGACGATCCTAGTTTGTTGCTAAACCGTTGCATTAGTGATGCTCAACATAAGTGCATTTTACTACCGACATAGTGGCACATAATTTGCCTACACCACATTACGTAGTAGTGAACCTTGCCCGTATATGTTTCATGAACCAATTGTAATATCACTTTAAAAATACATTCATGATACTTTTTCCAAACGATGACGCTTTATATAATTTACAGGTCATTTCTTTTTACGTCTTAAATGATACTTTTCACTTTTATTTAGGAAATTTTCACTTTCTCTCTAACTTTCCTTTTATTACATTCTTCAAATAATTTTCTTCGATGGCTAATTTTCGGAACGCAAGCGACTTTTCTATATTGTTCCCTTTTCTCAATTTCTCTAATCTAAATCTTTAGCATTCCATTGATATTCTTGTTTTTATTTATTGGTTAGTCTATGTGTTAACTGACTGCTACCCGTTTGAAATTTACACTGCATAATCAGTACCGTGACAATAAAATATATCACTCGATATTTTTAAATTTATTTTACGCATGAATATTGTAATTTAAAAAAATGTTATCCATTTTTAAATCAACCGTTGTACATATTCCGTCACAACGTTTCCACATCTCTATTTACTTTCCCACGCACTATTGCATACTCCGTCGACGTGCGTTCCATTTTATTGAAACAAAACAAAAATCATTTGAAACACAGCATTCAAAAAATAAATATGTTCTGAATGAAAATTATCTCTACCATACATCAAGGACGTCACTTCAGACTTCAGATAAATTAAAGTATGAGAGTTTTTACTTCAAGTATGATTGTTACGGAAAAAGTAAAGGTTGTCTGCTCCTCTTTCTATTCATCTCTTTCTTTCCCTCTCTTCTCTCTCTCTCTCCCTCTCTCTCTCTCTCTCTCTCTCTCTCTCTCTCTATTTTTTCGCTATTTCTTGTTTATTTGCTCTCTCGATATAAGGCCGTGGACCAGTGTTGGCCAGGATCTGGGCCAGATACTCCAACGTGATCTTCCCAGTTTTTCAAGTGTTTTTTGGAGTATCTTCTCAAGCTTCACCTTCTGAAAAGGCTACTTTTTATTGTATTTTTGATCCATATGTTTTATTTGTAATATAAAAACAGCGTTCACACCTTACACATGTTATTTGTATGCTCACAGGCTAACACACTTTTGTGCGCGCGGCAACGTCGTCGCGCAACGGTTTTGCATAGCCGCGCACCCCATATTGTTTACCGCGCACAAATATTTTCGGGAAATTACAGAACACGTTAGATGGAAGCTCATTTTTTATCGGGACCATCATAGTTTTTCCTGTGAACATATTGTGCACTACATTTATAACAACGCTATCTATCGTATGGCAGTACTCAGATCTCATATTCAACTTTTCAGGTTGTTAAAACATCTGAGACAAGACAAAGTATTAACTTGTTTAAACTTATGGAATCGTCGATCTAACATATTCGAAGAAAATAATCCGCACAATTCTGCTGAGGAAGCAAAGTAAACCCTGGATTATACTTACAATTGGCAGAGGAACGGACCGGCCTACAGTACTGGAATGTGTACGTTTTATAAATTATTAAATTATAAATTCCTTTATTTTTTCTAATTTATTTGTGTGTCTTTGTAAAGCTACATACTAATTGAAAGTAACATACTAGATTTTTTTTTTGACACGAAGAGACAGGTTTGTCCAAGTTATCTGGCTAGTTCAATTAGGCCGGTGATTATTTGATAGATTGGTTTGGTTTTCTCGTTCTTTATATAATTGTCAATTTTTTTTGCTACGGTACATTTCTTGTTCTTGTTTTTGAGGATCTTTTTTTGCTAATTAACTAATTCAATGTTTTGAGTAAATGTATGCACACTAATGATGAGTATTTATTACTATAATAGGGTTTATTCACAAAAATGGCATATAAATGTATTGCGCAACGTAACGATCGAGGGGTGATGACTCGAACTCTGGTCGACTGTGCTTAAGACCAGCTCGCTATCCACTCGGCCACCAATTACTTTTCAATTGTTCAGATGGCGGTCCTACACTCTCCGGTATGAGTCCTAGTGGCAGTGGTCTAGGTTCTGCAAGGCAACCTGGCTCAGCTTTTCATAGTTATCAAGATCAGCAAACGGTTTCGTATGGATTGTCGCACCAACCGAGTTTGGATTATCCAACAGGTATTTTTTATGCAAATTTTGTGTGGGACCAAATTCTTTGATTCGCTATCAACATCGTTTTCTTTGTTAACTCTTGTGGAATTACAATCTATATACTGGTGGTAGAAATTATAACCTAGTATCTATATTATCGACTTTGATTTTTCTTTTCCATCGTCTCTCACGGCGTTGCGCTCTTTTTAAAGGATCGCAGTCACTACAAATTCGTATTTTTTATTCGCTTTTCATTAATTGTTCAAGTATGTGAAGAAAACGACGATTCCAGCGCCAAAGTACGGCAAAACGAACCCAGGGAGAGAAATCCCTGTTTATGACTTTTACTTATATACCGTAGTTTATAATTGCCCGTATAGAGTTTCATAATAAATACCCTGCAGTGATAAACCACGCGCCAGGTGTAACACTGCAGGCTGTTCACTCTCCAAGTACCCCTGGCAATTGCATATATGCACCGGCTTCGGTCATTTATCAAAACTCATTCTCATTGATTTCTCTCCCTGAGTTCCATTTTATGTGGATTTTTATGGGCTGCATATTGTTTTATAAATCTTTTTGCATCTAATAAAAATCGAATAAAAAAGTTGATTTTGAAGTGACTGCCTTCCTTTAATAGCCCGTATTCTCGGGCTGCACGGAACTTCAAAAATGGGAACATGTTCCGGGAAAATATCCGCGCGGAAATCTTCCGCTGCGGAACTGGTTCCGCTCTGGATGGGCGCCAGAATAGGAATCGAACGGAACATGTTCCATGTAGTTTAAAACTTTCATATTTTGAGTTTATACTATAATTTTTTATTGTTTTTATATATAATTTAACACATTTGTTCTTTGTTTAAAGAGTTATAGCAAATTTCTAGCATTTATGTGCTTAATTTTTCACTAACGAACTGTAAATTTAACGAAAATTATTCTTTAAAAATAAAAAAAGTGAAAGAAAAACAAATAACAAAAAATTACAAAAGAAATAAAGTAAAAATAAAGCAACGGAAAATTTCCGTCGTGATTTCCCACCCAAAAACCTCGGGGAAATTTTTGTATGGAAAAAATTTCCGTTTTGCCGAACGGAAATTTGCAGACTACAAACTACACGCTCCGCTTTTTCGAGAATACCAATCTTTTCGCGGAACGGAACGTGTTCCGCGACGGAAAATTTCCGTGCGCCCGAGAATACGGGCTAGAGTATAATAAATATTCAAATATATACTCATTCCGCACGTGTGCGGCGAAATCAAAATCGAGTGGCGAAGGTTTTTTCGCGCTCTAAATTTTAAATTTTTATCAATACACTAAGATTAAGAATATGTGTGAGCTTTATCTGAACTACAAGCTGTCTTTACCAGTTGACCAGTGTGCGTATTCAGTTCATAATCTGACATTAATATAATACTTATTACTGTGTAACACTTTAAATCGAAATACCGGGCGGTTCTTGTGCGTATTTATGCAACGTTACTCGAATTTATTCCAATTTATGGTCATTTGCAAAAGCTGCATGATAATGCTGGTGTACTCGATGTGTTTCACAAACCAGCCGATATTTCGCTTTAAGTATTCAAAACACCAAATATTGCTTACAGGCCCCGCTCCTGGACCGGCTCCCACGTCTGCTCGGTCCTATAGTATGGGCCCAACGGCGGTCCCGTCTAGTTCTACCACAGGAGCCGCCGCATATGCGGATCGCAGGAAAATGCTCACCAGGTTGGAGTAGTACATTTTATTTATTTGTCAAAAAACTTTGCAATTTACTTCGCACATTGGGCATAGAAAGTTCAGTACTATGGAGTAACTAGTAACCACTCATTAGCAAGTGTTGCAAACAAATTTCTAACCATAAAACTCAATTTTCCTTGTTAAAATTGAGGAAAAAACTAAGAAGCACTGTGTAAAGGTACGTAAAGATGGTTGATAGAATATAGTACTCCAACCATATCCATGGACACGTACATTGTCTGTCGGGAATTGGTGCCCTAGTATAAATGAGTATATTCCGAGCTTTTCGGCAAAAAGGGGAGGGACATATGTCCCTAATGGCCCGCGACCCTCTAACTAGATTGCGTCCAAAAATTAGGCTGTGAAAGAAGTTGCATGCCAAGCGGTGTCTTGTTTTATCCAGTTTTAGCCCATAATTATTCACATTGTTTTGGTTTTGCACACGTTTTCTTTTTACTTCCATACAAAAAATATGTCATATTTAAAGGGACAGGCCCATCAAAGTAAACCTATATTTACGACGTATTCATAATGTGTATAGAGCATTTTTATTACAATATATACAAACCCAATTTCACCTACTTTCGCCCTCGAGGACTTTTTCCGATGTGCTCATCATCATATGTATACCGTAAAACTGCAGAGATCGAAGCTGTCTACGCAAATTTATCAAGAAATTAAAATGCGAGCTAGATTTGCATATACACCTTGGAAGTCTGCAGCTTTATGGTATACATATGATGATGAGCACATCGGAAAAAGTCCTCTAGGGCGAAAGTAGGTGAAATTTGGTTTGTATATATTGTAATAAAAATGCTTTATATACATTATGAACGTTTCGTAAATATAGGTTTACTTTGATGGGCCTGTCCCTTTAAAGGGATTTAAAGGGAAGTAAATCTATATTTACGAAACGTTCATAATGTATATAAAGCATTTTTATGACAATATATACAAACCAAATCTCACTTAAACTCTCGCTGTTTGTATATATTTTGTAATAAAAATGATTTATATACATTATGAACGTTTCGTAAATATAAGCTTAGTTTGATGGGCCTGTCCCTTTAAATGTATCGTTGAAGGAAAGGAGTCTACCGAAAATAAAAACATATTATTTATTCATTTTTCTTATTGCAGTCTTCGACAACACCGCTCAATGGACATGGTTGGTGGACTAGATCATAGCGACGAGATGGCACCACTGAGTATTGCTACTGGGTACGGACTTTTACTATTTTTATTTTTATTTTATTACCAACCAGACGGCTATCACCGCGTGAGGGCCTGACGGCCTGACGCGACTACTCAGGCGATCCTACTAAGATGATCATACTGCATACTTATATGAAACGCCTAAAACGTATCTTCCACGTTTATGTAAGAAAATCGACGGCGCGAAAAGGAACTACTTATAAAAAACGCCTGAAAGGTAAAGTTCCGTTTCGTTCACACAAACAGAAAAGCAAACTCTTCTCCTTTATATAATAAGATTAAGAATAATGCCCACAACATGTTGCGTACATTCAAGCTTCATTCCTACTATTATTCAACAAATAATATACGAATTACCAATATATTAACTTCAGAATGGGTACTCTCGCCATAAAGGGGAAGTCAGAGAATAGAGAATGATTTTTTTTATTATCTTCAGGTACGGTCAACCGTCTTCATACGGTGGCGCGTTACGGCAGTCGAGTGGTCCTTTGTCAAACCCTACGACAACAAATAATCAATACTGGCAGTCGGCTAACAAATCGATATATGATGATAACCTGGGAGGTGGATTATCACTACAACGGGAGTTTGAACAACTAAAGGTTAGTGTAGCACGAGTTACATTGCGTAGTTCTTACGCCCACGCGTGAGAGGTCTTACCACGCGGCGTAAAGGTCTTACGCCCACGCGCCCGCTGAGAGAATTTGAGCCCGGCAGTTTCTCTGTCGTTATCTGGCCGTAGCATGCCGCACAGTATGTAGCCGCGTGATTGTAGCCCGACTAAAACTCGGCCATATGTCCGCGCGGAAAACAGTCACTAATTATGGCAAAACCATTCCTTTTTTATTCAGGCAGACTACGCGGCGAACTTGGAAAAACTTAATCAAACCATGCATAGTATCAAAACCTTCTGGAGTCCAGAGTTGAAACGGGAAAGACAGATGAGGTACATAATTTTATTTCTCAAGAAGCGTTAAAAAAAATACGCTCGAAATTCAGCTTTATGGCGTTGCGTAAACAGGGGTTAGCCAAAAGCCATAACTTATGGTTAGGTAGAAAGGAGGAGGAGCCTAGAGGCTGCCGAGTAGTAACCTTGAAAAATTATTAATCAATTTCTTACATATCTCTTTCAGACGCGAGGAAGCAACGCGAATCAATCAGCTCGAACGGATGCTTACAGCCGCGGGAGGTAGCGCCGCCAGCCTCGTTGGCGGCAACGCAGCGGTGCAGATGGAGATCGCGGCAAGGTATGACTGACATAAGGAGGCGCTATATGCGAATCTGCCTCAGAAGGGCACATAATGGAACACGATACTATGTAATTCGCAAACCACGTGACATAATGCTTACCCATTCAGGGATGAGCGGATCCGACAACTAAATGCAATGTTGGATGAATATACTTCCTCAAATTTGATGTCATCCAATTCCGAAATTCGTGTCCGAGAACTTGAGCAGACAATACAACACATGCAGGAAATGCTCAAACAGGCGCATAGTGGGGTGAGCAACAGTTATGTATTGATTCTTCAATAATTTGATAAGATGATTCAGCGTATATGTATGGATGTGAGGGTGTCACCTATAAGCCTACGCCTAAGCCTAAGCCTACGCCTAAGCCGGAGCGCTTGTGGGTGCGGGAGAGAGAGAGAGAGAGAGAGAGAGCGCGCGAGAGGAGTCTATAAAAGTCGTATTCGAAAGCAGCTTTAGGTTAGATCATAGCTGCACAAAAATGTAAAATCTAAATAGCTAGAGTGTAACAGTAAGTGGTTTGGAGTCGTGTTTAAAGCGAACTACTTGCCGTTTATGCAAATAAAAATTAATTAGAATAAAAATCGATGTAAATCCTAGTAACTTAGCATAAATGCTTAAGAATGCACTCGTCCACGATGCGTTTCAAAAACCGGCCGGCATTTCTCTTTAAAGGATCGCAGTCACTACAAAATCGTCGTTTTTCTTCGAGTTTCCTTGTATTTAGTAAAGAATAGAGACAAATACCTTACCAAAACCGAATAATTTGAATTCCAACTCAGGGAGTGAACAAGTAGAAAAGTAGTTCTACTTAACTACCGCAGGATCACGAAACGTGCTCATTTAGCTGCTTCACGATCGGGAGTATGCAAATTATTTCGGCAAATATCTGCATATTATATCTTTACATATAGTGCAAGGGTCTGCAGGCATATCACTACACGTTTCATAATCCCGCGGTAGTTAAGTAGAACTACTTTTCTACTTGTTCACCCCCTGAGTTGGAATTCAAATTATTCGGTTTTGGTAAAGTATTTTTCTTTATTCTTTACTAAATTCAAGTAAACTCGAAGCAAAATGATGATTTTGGAGTGACTGCGATCCTTTAAAGTAAACACCTACGAGATTCTAGGACACAAGTGGCCGTTACGCGCTAGAAAGCGCACTTCGTCGTATTGACGAGAAATCGGATCGTATTGCTCAACTTGAAGATGAACTTGGAAGACTTCGTCTCGGAAGAGCACAACAACCGCGTGACTTCACGGATAAAACGATCACCAATCATGATATTGTGAGTTATTCGGATTCGGGTACTGTAGTTTCCCTTTTCACCCCTTCATGGAGTACTGTATTGTAGCTTTATTGCTCTCGCTATCGCTCGCTATCTCTTGCTATCTTTCTCTATATCTCTGTATCGCTGCCATCTTCTTCCTCTTTTCTGCAAATAAACGGCGAATTCGCTCTGCGTTATCGGTGAGGACTGGCTACCAATTTCATAGTAGATCCTACAGACTTAGAGTCCCCATTTTCACACCGCATTTTGGTCCCTAGAAATTGTGTTTTGTAGTATGTAGTATTGTATATTTCCTCTGTGTATTGTCTATTCGTATTTCGAGTTGACTTTCTGTACAGCGCCCCGGCATGCAAGTATTCTTTTGCGGTTTAGGTCGAAAACATCAAATAAAAATTGCGGGTTTATCGCTTTAATTTTCTCCGGTAAATCGATAAACGAATATGCAACTATATATTTTTCCTTTAGGTGACACTCCGTATGAAAATGGAGCGCAGTGAGCTGGAGCTGAATGAGAAAACGCAAGAGTTGGCAACTAGCCAAGTGGGAGATTTTTTTCTTTTAGAACTTTCTTTTGTTACCGTACAACATGGTTACTGTGATTACCGTATACAGTATTATATGTTTACCGTATACCAGCGTTACTGTAAGAGGAAATATATATAGTAAAGCTCACATAATGGGTCAGGGCTTCACCTACTTACGGTAATCTTTTTAGACTCGCCTCCGAAATATGGAAGATGAAAACGCTGAGCTGAAGGCACATTTACAATTACTGAAAGATCAAAACTCTCAACGGGAACAAACTGGATCGTTGTTGCAGGGCGACGTAGGTTTTTTATAAATTATGCTTTTTTAACATTTCTATGCTCTTTTATGTGTGTGTATGTTTGCCTCGGAATTTTCATATCATGGTAACCAAAGGATGCGGTAAAAATCGTGCAGTGACAACTTTTTTATAAAAAAAGAGTACCTGATTATATCAACCGAATCCGCAGAAACGGTGCGCCGGAGTCCAGTTCATTTCTGAAGCCTGACATACTTGCCTTTAAAGGAGGAGGCTCACGAGAATGAAGTGCTCAAATAGTTTCCTTTTATCGAAGGATAATGGGTTTATCTTCCAAAAAACAAGTATTATAAGGTTCAGCGCTCTAGTTTGGAGGAATTAATTAATATAAGAACTCGAAGTCAAATACAATAACCTATCGTATGCAAGGTAGACTTCAAAGCTAAACATGCAAATTTACAAGTCATTTTGCAAGCCAGCACAATATTTGCATGCCCACTATGGAAATCAACTATTTTTTACGATCCAAAATTTTGATAGGATTCATAGTTTTATATTGATTTACTCCTTCCAGTTAAAAGCTTTTGCATTGTAAAGCATGTCTTTCGGAACTAAATACCATCATCTTTCGATAAAAGGAAACCATTCGAGCACTTCATTCTCGTGAGCCTCCTCCTTTAAACTTTCCGGCAGCGTTAGCAAGGCGCTTGCCACTGCGCCACGCCCTACCATCAACTTTTTCAATTCATGTTAAATAAATGCATATAATATTCAGGTGGAAGCCCTGCGTGCCAAGCTCGAGTCTAAGAACCAGGCTCTAGAACAAAGAGAGGCTAGAATTGAACGGTTAGAGAAGGATCTCACAGCTACACGGAATGAGAGCAGCGACCGCCTTGATAGTGTATGTTTCTTTGTATAATATGCAAATTATGCCCCATATTTTCTATGCTAATTAAATGGGCCATGCTGTCAGTGATTGCAAGTGATCTATAATAATAGTTCGAAACTGGCAATCCCGAAAGCTACTATGGATATGGCCGCAAATTTCGCGCCAAGTTATTTAAAGGGACGGGCCCATCAAAATAAACCCATATTTTGCATGTTTTTATAATTTGTATAAAGGGGGTTTATTATAATATATGTACACTAAATTTCGGCTAGACTTTATCCCGCTGAAATTTTTCGGTGTCGATAAACGCATAAGTATACCATAGAAGACACACAATTGCACCCTTATTTCCTTACCGTGTCTCCCGAGGATACCTCGCTCTGGTTGGGACCCGGGAGACCATATGTCTATATAGCCATATTCCCCCGGGACACGCGACAAGAAAATAAAGGTGCAATTGTGTAATCGACAAGAAAATAAAGGTGCAAGGTGCAATATGGGTTTATTTTGATGGGCCCGTCCCTTTAAATTTAAATTTCGTTTTCTGAAATGGAAATTTAGGGTAACTTATTGAAATTACTCTAGGTTCGACAGACAGAACAGCGTTTGCAGCAACTAATGAACAGATCGGACGGACTTGAAAACACGCTGAGGGACAAAGAAGGTAGGAGAAGTTTTTTGGAGAGGTTTTGTATTAATAATATCGTTCATATTTATATGTTATGCTCTAATTCTTATATATTTTATATAATAAGATTATCTGTAAGATCTAGATATGGTTAGAGTAGGTGCATGGTGTGGTGAAGTGAGAGGAATAAAAGGCATACCGTGTACTATGATCTTGGTTTCCGAGCTTTTTCCAAGAATCTTCTTGGAGAATAATCGGAGAATAGTCGGAAAAAGCTCGAAAACGCAAAGTTTCTTGGAAAAAGCTCGGGATTCATTAACGGAGTAGGCAAACAGGGTATCTATGTAAAAGCCGGAAAACATGAATCGATAGAAAACAATCGATAATCGTTGCTATTTTGACACACCAGTGATCCATAACAAAATGTGAATATTTCAGCCGAGATTGACAGGATGAAACAGCGTCTGGCTGCACACCCCGACGTGGTAAAAGAGAAGGAATACCTTGCCAAGATAGAACAGGGTGAGAAGCTCTTCCTTTAGTATTTTTTTTCTCTATTGACTGCGTTTCGCCGCAATAAAGCGATATTGCATGGGACGTTGACTTCCGAAACGCGGGCTTTGCTTTTCACAGGATATGCGAATTATATGTGCTACCTTTGTATATTCGTGGGATGACAATTATTTATGGGAAGAGAATTAAGTAGTATGTAAATATATTGGTATATTTACTTTGGCTGTAAAGAAATTAATTTCCAGGCGAGCGAGAGAAGAAAAATCTTGAGCAACTTGTGGACCAATTAAGAAGAAATGCGGACAAGGAGCAAAAGCAGCAGGTTCGTAAATATTTGTGTGATTTAATTCTGGTTTGTGTGCCCTTATGTGCCATCATATTTGCATGCAATACATGTGAATGCCGGTACGTTTCACAAACCACGTATAATTTCACTTTAACACATCACTCTCTGAAAAGTTCACACTGTCCTTGCGTAAAAACTAGATTATACGCGCAATTTTAATGCGTCATAAATTCAGTTGGAAACCTATCAGTCAGAGGCCGCGCAATTGAGGGCCACAGTGGAAAATCTTCAAAAGGAAATGACAGACAGGTTAGTCTATTTATATTTTATTTCGCCATAAAAATCGCCGTTGGTCCTAGTCCGTACCGTGTTTGCCTCTCACAAAAATAAGATCAAGAGTTAGATTTCACTGGGACTGAGAAGCCACAATATATTAGAAGACTTTTGAATCAACTTTCCTATGTCAACAATTTTCACAAAATTTCATAGTTATTTAAAAGTTGAAACTTTATGGTAATATATTAATCAACATCTCTTCAGAGACGTGCTCCTTGAGTCGCAAAACGAGAAGATTGGCGACTTGGCTCGCGAGTTAGCCGCGGCGGAATCGCGACTTTCTGCCGCGATGGTGGATAAGGGTGCGGATGAGCTGCGACAAGAGGTTAGCGGAGTAACTTTAGCCCATAAAACGCCACAAATTGCGGTAAAGAATTATGACAAGCCGTGATCTAGTGGTTAGCGCCGTTGCCTATGATGAACGGCCATAGTTCAATGAACACACGTGGCCGGTTGCAACAATGGGTGGTAAAACGGTATCGGGTAAAAAATTGGTTGAAGTGTTGGTCACCATTCCGCCTGAGACGTGACCTATTTTTTTCTAGACAACACTGTCCGGTTTTTGAAACGCATCGAGTACACCTTATGCAGTTTATGCAAATGTACATAAATTAGAATAAAAAAACCAAGCTACATTCCGTAAATTAGCATAAAAACGCAAGATTTCAGTTGTCCACGATGCGTTTCAAAAACCGGCCGGTATTTCGCTTTAAAACAACCATCTCTAGGTCGAATCGGCGCGCTGCGAAGTCGATAAACTTCTGAGAATGGTGCGAGCTCTAGAGAAGGAAAATGCCAGCGTCGTATCGCAATTCAAGCAATTGCAAGGGACAGTGGACCGAGATGGCGGTGAATAAATAGTCTTCTAATCTTTTTCCTTATTAAAGCGGTATGACACGTGGTTTTGAAAGTTGTGCTGACAGCTGCATTCCCATGTATTGCATGCAACTTCTGTGACCTCTGCGCCGGAAAGACACAGAATGAAACAAAATTTGCAATACATCGTAATTCAGGGTGCATTTCAAAACCACGTGACATTTCGCTTTACTTAACATATTTGCCTTACACTAACGTCTTACTGGTCTTATATGTCTTGCCTAAAGACAAACATGGAAAGATGACTGATCCAAATTAATCTACAAACTTTTGTAGTAAAAATCACTAGTGCTACAGATGACCACCTGCTGGATGGTAGGTGGAGAGTGTGTGGCCGTTTCTACCGACTGACGTGGTATAAACAAATTTTAGAGCGGTATGACATGTGGTTTGTGAAATGTATAAGTGCATTACCATGTACTTGCGCAAAATGTCTTCCGTTATGTTATGTGCCGAAATGTGCAGAACGGCAGAGCACCACATATATTTCATTGGAGTACATGTGAGTGCATGCATTAATCCAGCAACGCCGCAAAAGCACGTGTCAGACAGCTTTGCAATATTATCGATAGTACTAAGGAAAACAATATTTCGAGCACCATAACACTGTACATTAATATCCATCATTAAAACGATCAACAAAATGCCACGTCAGTCGGCTTAGTTTGCGTATATTACCTTGTAGACTAGCTCCTCTCTCTTTAGTTGTTTTCTTTTCCTTCAAATTTACGTTTTTTATTTTAATGGAAAACATCTTATTCTGCGTATTATTAATCCCTATAGGGTTCCTGTAACATACACCTCGATCATAAAACTTTAATGCAATATAACGGCCGGATAGCTGCATTCCCGTATGTTGTACGCAAACCGGCCGGCCGTTATATCAGTTCCCAAAACATATGCATATTCTGTAATAGTAGACAACTAGTACATAAACATACATAGATTGTAAACTGTAAGTTGGATTATTCGGATATTAGCTGTATATTTGATATTTAGTATCGCATATTATCGATTTTAACCCTTTTTAGCTTTTCGTAGATAATTTTATAAATATTCTTTTAGGAGCTGTGAAGATCGATGGTCGGACAGGTCTAACACTTGGCACTACAGCGAAACAACAAAACGCTTACACGAAAAGGTGAGTCCATCTCTCTCTCTTTTACTCTCTCTCTCTTTCTCTATCTCTCTTTTTATCTGTCTGTCATACTTTCTATCGATTCACCTCTTCCCCTCCCACCGTCTCTCTCTCTTTCTCTTTCTCTGTCCTTCTCTTTCTCTCTCTTAGCTCATTTTATGGAATCAGTGTCACTATCCCTTTAAAGTTTATTTTATTTTATCGTCTCAGAATCGAAGAACTAGAAGAGGCACTACGTGAGTCGGTAACAATCACAGCCGAGCGAGAAGTGCATCTGTCGCAGCAAAAACAGTTGTTGCAGCAAGTTAATCAGCAGGTAAGGATTGAGCTGTGAACTTGTCATCTTCTATTGTATAATGCCATATGCATAAACTACCCGAGTCATTCATTTCCTCACTATTTGCACGATTAAAGGGACAGGCCCATCAAAATAAACCTATATTAACGATACGTTCATAATGACTATCAAGCATTTTTATTACAATATATACAAACTAAATTTCACCATTATTCGCCCTGGAAACCTTTTTTCCAATGCACTCAACGCATATCTTATTATATAAAGCTGGGAGCTTTGTTTGTTTGTTTGATTGATTGTGTGTTTGGATGATGTGCGTTACGCTCAGGTTGTAGGATTGGTTCAGTAGTTCACGTTCCCGTGCACTGAGCCATCTCACTTCCCGAGCGCCCCTCTCACAAACGTCCAAAAAAGGCTGCATATGTGGAATATGTGTGGTGTATCGTTCGGGCGTTTCTGCGGCACAAAGGGTTCAAAGAAAACTCACGGCACAAAACTCAAAGAACGACCAATTTTGAAAACTTGAAATTATGCTTTTTCGTCTAATGCTTTATTTACTCTTATTTTACAAAACTTTTCCATATTGCCTTCAACGTGAGATTTTCCTCACCTTGAGCAACCTACGAGAATCCAGCCCTGAGCTACGCACTCGCAGACTGCATATACTCACTGCATATACTCACCAACGCCATTGCGGATGGCTCACACGAATGCCACACAAAATGTTGCATTATACTCCAAGGAAGCGGAGTATCGGCCGAGCGATAATGTTCAAGGAACATCCACTTGCTGTGCAACGCCATTGTGGAGCGCTCACATGAGCACCACACAAAAGTTTGCATGTACACCAAGGGCGCGGAGTACATGCCGAGCGATAGAGCTCAAAGAACACCCACTGCCGGGCACCTCCACTGCGGAACGCCCAGTGAACGCTACAAAGGCTGCCATATACAGAATGCTTGCGGGGTATCGTTCGAGCGATTGTGCGGCAAGTAGGCCGAGATCCCTGTTCCATGCAATTCAAGAAGCATATTCGCAATTATAATAATTCCCTGTCAATGGCATCGATGTGTGCTCAACTTGATGTTCCCCGTGGCGCCGGTCCTTATTTAGGAGGAATATAGTCAACAGAAACTAAGTTATATCCCCGTGTTTGATATTGGTGTAGGTTTCAAAAGGAAAATAACAAAAGTGAAACCATTTCCTTCAGACAAATGTTTGCTTCTAACTTATATAGCCCAGCGAAACATTGCGACTTATCATCCAGGCACATTCCTTTTTTTAGGATTTGAAATTTTTTCGATATTGTAGAGGTAGAGTCCAGCAAGTTGCAGACAATTTAGGAGGAATATAGTCAACAGAAACTAAGTTCTAACCCGTGTTCAATATTGGTATGGGTTTCAAAAAGAAAAAGAAAGACTGGAGACTCTTTGGATACATTGCGGCGAAACATTGCGACGTATCATCCAGGCACATTCCTTTTTTTAGGATTTGAAATTTTTTCGATATTGTAGAGGTAGAGTCCAGCAAGTTGCAGACAATTTAGGAGGAATATAGTCAACAGAAACTAAGTTCTAACCCGTGTTCAATATTGGTATGGGTTTCAAAAAGAAAAGAAAGACTGGAGACTCTTTGGATACATTGCGGCGAAACATTGCGGCGTATCAGCCACGCGATATTAAGCTGCTTTTAGGCTTTGGCAATTTTTTCGATGTCCTAGAGTAGAGCAAGTTGCAGACAATTTAGGAGAAATATAGTCAACAGAAACTAAGTTCTTTCCCCAGGAAACTATTCTTGCGAGAAAGAGTTGCCTCTACTTATAGATATAGCCCAGTGAAACATAGCGACCATCAGCGAATATTGGAAAGACGCCTCAGGCGGCGGTAGCCGACTGGTGTATACCATAAAGCTGCAGATTTCAAAGCTATATATGCAAATTTTAATCGCATTATGATTTCACGATAAATTTGCATTGACGACAAGGATATTTACGGCTTTACGGTATACATTTAAGCGAGCGCATCGGAAAAAAGTTTTACATGGCAAATAAATGTGAAATTTAGTTTGTATATATTGTAATAAAAATGCTTGATAGTCACTATGAACGTATCGTAAATATAGGTTTACTTTGATGGGCCTGTCCCTTTAAGTAGGACAGTATTAATGCAAATAATTTGCGGTGATGTTCTCTGACTCAGTTAATTAGTCTTAAATTTTGTAGCTATTCAATCCAATTACATAATTGAACCAAGTTGCCTGTTGTTGGAGTGTGAGGATACAAGCAACACTCACAATTTAAAAGCAAAATACTATAAACATAAGTTATCAATATTGCAGCTGGCCGATGCTCGCCGGGAAACGCAGGAGATGAAGCGGCGGCTGGCCGACCTGGGCGGCATGGACAGAGAGGGAATTGTGAGATCTATCGAGGCCGAACGACGACAACACATTGAACAACTACTGCAGTATAAGTGAGTTTGAGTTTGTTGAATTGGTTGATTGACACGATTTGCTAGCTGAAATTACCACAATTTTGAAGCGAAATACCGGCCGGTTTTTGAAACACATCGAGTACACCGGAATTCTTATACAGCTTAAATGAAGATAAATTACATAGAATAAAAAATCGAGCTAAATTCGAGGAAATTTGCATAAATACGTGAGAATTCAGCTCTTCACGATGCGTTTCAAAAACCAGCCGGTATTTCGCTTTAACGTAAATAGACCAGTCACTTTTACACGCTCTGATTCTGATGGGGTAAAGTAAAAAGGTATGTAAACATATCTCAATGTAAACCTTTTAACCGTAGCCGTCGTTTTTAGTTGTGAGTTATTCAGCCTAGATGCTCTGATCAGTGTTAACCATACTCCAGGCAAGAGGCGCTAATGGCCGCTTTGGCGGAAAAGGACGCGCACTTGGCACTTTTGGAAAAAGGGCGCGCACCAAGGGAGGAGATCGAAACGGTCCGGAGGCATAAGGATGCGCTCCTGACACAACTCAAGCAGGTAAAGGTTTTCGACTGGTTTGGATAATGGTTGACTAGTAGAGAGAGAGAGGGCGGGAGAGACGGAGTGAGAGAGACATAAATTGAGAAGGAAAAAGTGTGCTTAGAAAACTGTATTCCTTCTCTTAGTTGTCTCGCTCATTAGGAATACAGTATCCGGAACTTGTAACGATAATTCGGATTACTACTTACTGGCTACCTGAATGACTGTTGCTTCCTATTAAACATAAATCGAAGACCTAGCCGGAAGAAGTCGAGCAATTTGTCATCAAGAACTCGTCGCCTACTGCTCAGGACCTCTGTGGAACTAGTCATAAACAAACTTAGAACTTGAAGTTTGAAACCGTTGAAGCGTAAAAGCTTTATTTATTTATTTACATAGTGGACCGTTCAGGAAAATGAACGCCGCGCAATGATGATGCGCGCAGATTCGGTGCAAGGCGGGAATATACTACAAGGAGCTGGTAAGTGATTTGTTTTTGGTTGGAATTTATTCGAAACGATATATGTTTCATCGAGACTGTGTATATGTAAATTAAAGCAAAATCCCGGCCGGTTTTTGACAACGCATATTTTATAAGTGAATTCTTACGTATTCACTTATAAAATATGCGTTGCTAACAATAAGTTGCTAATTTATATACTTTTTTTCAGGTCCAGCAATCGGTGTAGGGGCCCCGATTGTCCCTCTAACTTCTTCACAACATCCAATAAACTTCCAATCTCATAACGCACCGACAGCTATGCTCGGACCACCTAGTAAACCGCCAAGTCGAGCAGGTACGATCAACTTGCGCTTACCTTATCGTAGCCTAGAGGTTGTGATTGATGTTTTGGGAAATAGGCAGCAGGTTCGGTACCAGCCAGAACTTGATGCTGCCGAATGCTAGGACTGCTAGGAGGGTATGTCTGTGAGCTACATCTAGTGTGTTTAGCATTTAGCGCCTACCCTAGCTTTGTTGTCCGACATATAGTTCGATAAATCAGTAATAGTTAATTTATTATGGTCGTCTTATTTCCAGGAGATCCAATGGTTACTTCTGCCGAGCTTGACGATGCTGATGGAATATGGGCTTGAAGTATTTTAAAGAGAAATACCGGCCGGTTTTTGAAACGCATCGAGTACACCAGCATTCTTATGCAGCGTATACAACTGAACATAAATTAGAATAAAAAATCAAGCTAAATTCGAGTAAATTCGCATAAATACGTAAGAATGCTGTTGTCGACGATGCGTTTCAAAAAGCGGCCGGTATGTCGCTCTAAGAAAATCGATTATCGATTTATCAATTTATCAAATAAGTTTTATAGATTAGTATCTGTTTGCCCGCGCATCTAAACGTCTAGAACACGATATTGTTCTACATGGTAGGGCGTAACCCCTTTCAACATGATATTATATTAGCTACTGTAGGATGACAATAAAAAAGTTAGATAATCTTGTCTAATTGTTAGCATTGAGTTGAGCTTCTTGGTTTCTATTTTGCTTTTGCTTTTTGTTGCACCGGTTTTCCTTGAATGTGCTTGATTTTATTGGTTATGTTGAAAAATTATATTTTTTTAGTTCTACATTTATGCACCATTGATCTCAATTTATCATTGTGACGCTTCCTGTCTGAATTTTAGGAAATATATTTAAAAGCTCAAGCTTGCGTTATTAAAGCGAATTACCGGCCGGTTTTTGAAACGCATTGCGTACACCTGCTTTCTTATGCAGCATATGCAAATCAGCAAAAATTAGAATAAAAACTAGACCCCAGTTAGACCCCACGTTGCATAAATGCATAGGAATGCAAGTACTTGAGATGCGCTTCAAAAACCGGCCGGTATTTCGCTTTAACAACAAAATTAATGAACTCCTTTTCCGTGCATGTAAACATGTAAACTGTGCCCTTCCGGCTCACCCGAGCACAAATACTACAAGACAGATGGTAAGTTATAAAGTTTAAAGCGATATGAACGGCCAGTTTTTGAAACGTATTTTGGCAACTGCACTCCCAGACATGCAAACGAATATAATTAGACCAAAATATCGAGCTGTATCGTGCAGCACTTTTCATTCACTACGTATACAATATCCAGAATATGTTTCAAAACTGGTTGTTATCCCTCTTTAAACTTTATTTAGAGTAATCAGCCACAGGGCACTTCCCGTTAGATTGTTGATCCACCTTTTCTACATATGCTAATTTCAATAAACTTGCTAGTCTTTCTTATTCCGATGAGGCGAATTTCTCTTTCGATTTCACTTTTTTAATAAAGATTTTTTTATAAATTATTGTACTAAAAATATCCTGGAAAACAATGCATGCCAACAAAAAATATAGACATATGAAGAATTTACAAAAGAATACTAATTAAGTAACGGTAAAGTGCAGAGTTTGTAACTGTTCAACAGGAGTACTTGTAACATTATTTAATTAATTTACTTATAATGAGTATTGTAATTTCAAAAGATGGGCCCAATAGAAAATTCACCTTATTTTTGTAGTTTATTATTTGGTTATTCCTCTATTGCGCTATTAATTCGTATACACTGACATCATAAACTTCTTAAAACGATTTATCGTCCGGTTTTTGAAACGTATTCTGAACAACTACATTCCCATATGTTGTATGCAAATTAATATAATAAGACTAGAACTCGGACAGTATTAGCCCAGTAATTCTACCGCTTCTACCAGCACTTCCACCGCTTTAAATCCGTCGATGACACTGATCTTAATATTTGGCCAATGGTGAGAAAGATTGGCCGATCGTTTAACGCTTTCGCCAATATTTTTCCACGCACTTGAGAAATGTCTGCAGTGCGCGGCACTCGAATCCCACGGCAAACGTCGCACTTTTTTGTAAAAGGGTATTTATTTTAGTCTATAGATCTAAGTTGTACCTGTATGAGTTTTGAGATTACCATTATCATGTGTTTTATGTTTTTATGCATCATGAAGCAGCCAATGCAATATATAGTCTTTTATGATTTTCGCAGTGAGGCTGAGGCGCTATAGTGATCTGGTCATTGTAAATAAAATTCCAGTTAAAGCGATATAGCGGCCGGTTTTTGGAACGTATGTTGGACAACTGCATTCCCATATGTTCCATGCAAATGAATACAATTTTAATAAAAAATCGCGCAGTATCGCTCAGTTATTTGCGGGAATACAGCGTCCGACATAGTTTCAAAACCGGAATCCGGCTGTTATACCGCTTTAACAATTTCCACAAGTAGTTAGTTCATCACCAATTATCAGAATACAATTTGTTCCAATTTTTTGAGATTAATTCAACCGCTCTGTGTATTTCTAAATCAATATGAAAATTTATTGTCTTCATCAAGATCCCGACACTGTGAGAATATTCACGCTGTTCTGATTGCTTTACTGAAAGAGGAAGACAGGAGAGAGAGAGAGAGAGAGGAGAGAGGGAGAGAGGGACAACGAGAGAGTGAGAGAGAGATAGGAGAGAGAAATAGAGAGAGAGAGAGAGAGAGAGAGAGAAATAAAGAATTAAAAAAATAGCGCACAAATTGAAACTTGCAAACTCGGCGTCCAAGTAGCTCGTGGTTGTGAGTTGCCTTTTACAATGTCATAATACTCGTATTAAAAAAAAACTCTACAATTCTCCCCCTTTCCCTCCATCTCTTTCTCTCTCTCTTTCCCTCTCTAACTCTCTCACTCTCTCTCTCTCTCTCTATCTTTGTCTCTCTCTCTGACCCTTGCAAAACAACCAGCTGTTTTACAGCATCGGAACGTGCGACTTTTCTCTACTCTTGCGGCCTCTTCTTCTTTTCTTAGGGCCCTGGGCACATTGGGTCCCAACGATCGATGTCTCCCGGGCACCGAATATGTTGGCCCACCCGGCTAAAGCCCACCTTCCCGCAGGCATATTTTTTCTGGTTTGCATCCTGGGTAGGAGAGCCAGGTATATAAGGCCTACGGTATTCCACAACTAGTCTTTCTGTGTATGTCTCTGCAACTGAACTCGAAAACTGTACGCTTACATCATTACCTTCATAAAACAAGATTGTTCACTTTTCCTTTTTTTTCTGAAAATCAATTCGCTACATATTTTTCTTTTTGGTAGATTTATTTGCTTGTGGCAATTCCTTCCAGTTGTACTTTCCTTTTTTCAGTTTCCTGAGCCTCGCAGGGGCGCCAGATGGTCAGATAATGGGAGAGTTTTCATTCATATTTATATCATTCATAAGTTTGAACTTTTTTTAACCTCCTAAGTTTTTACCACTAAATGACGGCAATTTGTTGTCTTCAAATCTCCGTTTTTCTTTCCTTTTTTCCTTATGTCAATAATAGTGGCTGTGGATATTCCCAGACATTTTCTACTATTTGCTGTCTTATTATCCCAACTTCACAGCTACTTCTTACTTCATTTTCTGCTTTCTTTCTTTAATAATGTAAGATTAAAGCAGTATTGTACCTACCTTGGGAAATTTGCAGATGACACGCATATCCTAGATATACTATGCAAATTTTTGGTTTTTACTAATAATTTTGTTATTTATTGTGGTAGGAAGTATACTCTTTTTTTTACTATTTTTATGTAATTTTTCAGTTTGCCGCAATGCGGCCGCCCAATATTTACATTTGGGTAATAGGATTTCTTGCACAAATTACCATAACAGCTTCATTCGACCAGAAAAGGTAAGTTTTATTATTTTCTAATAATTTTCTAACCATTTTCTTTAAAGCGAAATGCCAGCCCCTTTGGAAAATTTGCATATGATAAGCAAATCCTATGTATCCTATGCTAATTTTGCGCGATCGTCCACGGCAATCGCGCATAATTAGCATAGGATACATAGGATTTGCTTATCATATGCAAATTTTCCAAAGGGGCTGGCATTTCGCTTTAAAGCGAAATAGCGGCCGGTTTTCGAAACGTATTGTGGACTACTGAATTCTTATGTATTTGTGTCAATTTACTCGAATTTAGCTCGAATTTTAATTCTAATTTATGTTCATTTGCATAAGCTGCATAAGTAGCATAAGAATGCTGGTGTACTCGATGGGTTTCAAAAACCGGCCGGTATTTCGCTTTAAGAACATATTTAATTTGTGTCACCTGTCTGTTCAATTATTCTTTTACGTTATTAGTTCATTTTAAATTTATTCAGTATTCGAGAATGTGCGAATGTTCTTGGAGAACAGCTCAGTGAAAAATTCAACACTGCCACCAAAGCACATGAGATACCTAACGTGAGGATTTATAAAAAAAAATCACTTTATTGTTGTTAGGGAATTAATGTGTTGTATTGTCTAGCTAGGCTTAGGCTTAGGCTTAGGCTTAGGCTTAGGCTTAGGCTTAAGTCAAGACGCATAACAATACTTTACTTCAAGACGCATCATTATTACTTTGTATATGCTAAATGCCTAAATGCTT
The DNA here is from genome assembly GCA_036852015.1 of Pelodera strongyloides. Taxonomy (NCBI): domain Eukaryota; kingdom Metazoa; phylum Nematoda; class Chromadorea; order Rhabditida; family Rhabditidae; genus Pelodera; species Pelodera strongyloides. The sequence continues at coordinate 48,579 of JAANDG010000561.1, forward strand.
GCATTTAAATTATCAATTTCTTAGTATGCGTATTTTTTATTTTCTCCTATTTTTTTTAAAACGTACCGCAATTGATATTTAGGTAGAAAGTGATTTGCATAAATTAGCATATGTTTCTAATTTCTATTTTGCATTTTAAATTTTCTAAGGATACTGTATTTTAAGGTGTTTCGAAGTTTCGTCACTGCAGAACGTTTCGATCCACGGCAGGAATTGAAGAAAAGCAAGCTAATAATTGAAAAGTACCTGGAACGCAGGGCTAAATTTGCATATGTAAGGAAATTTAAAGTTAATTTTTAAAGGAAAACAGTCATTAGTGTTGTTACCGAAGGCCTGCAATTATTGCTGGTTATGTAATTAGCATAGTGGCTGCACTACCTAGTAAACTGGGTACGTGGCAAGTCTTTTTACTTACTTTCGCTCACCGTCAGCGCAACACACTACTAATCACGATAGCAAATTATCTGCGAGTAGTTGTCACTTCTCGTCTGGCTTACTAATCCACGCGTCGCATTATCGAATTTCCATTTGTTTTACTTTCGTGTGGGAGAAAAGAAGGCGGAAAGTGGGGCAAATTTGCCCGGAAATGATTTCTCTCCCGGCGAATTCAGACATCATTATTGACATTATTATCCTAGTGACAGGGAAGGTAGTAGATATTTGCGTTCACAAACATAAATGAGAATTTACTCATGCATAATAAATAATTTAGGATTGTGCAAATATATTACTGCGCGAAAGAGAGAGAGAGAGAGAGAGAGAGAGAGAGAAGAAGAGAGAGACTGGGAGAGATTAAAAGACGGAGAAAATAGAAAGGGAAACCATGTAAATATTGTATATTTGACTTTAGAACGCTAAAATCTCATTGGAAGCCCGAGAAATCAAAAACGCTTCTGACGAAGATGTGAATAATCCGGATTCCAAGGATTTCATACGGTAAACATTTTTTTACAGTAACATAGAAAATATATACTCTGCTAAAAATAGGACAATTGTTTAGTTTTGGAAAAACTGCACGAGACTGTATATGGAAAAATGGATTTTCCCGTTAACCAAAGGGGTGTAAAGTTACTGGTTACGAACGCTAAGGTTTATGCTATATTCTAGACATTTTAGAGATTAGCGTAGGATCTAGGGCCCAGACAAGAGGTAATTTTGCTGTGGGTGGGACTCGAACCTCGGTCGGGCGCGCGGGAAATTCCTTTCGCCACTTGACCATGACGAACTATTTACGTTTAGGTTTATGTCGGCGAAACAAGGAAATGACGCAACTACAATTTACGCACACGATCATACAATGAAAAAGACAAGAGTAAACGAGACGAGGTATTTTTTTTGTTTACCTATATATATATTTATATTTACCATTTTTCAATAATGTTGAAGTTGTTGATTTGAAGAGCCGTTTCTTGCATGAGCAAGGAATTTCATTATCGGCGAAAATAATGTGTACATTGCCGGATAACGATGAATATAGAATACCAGACGGCTGTCGCCGCCTGAGGCGACTTTCCAATACTAAGTAGCCGACAGTTCGAAGTGCTCGCAATTTATATGACGCGTTTGAAGCGTATATTCCAAAGTTTATGTAATAAGCTTTACTTGCGCTTCGTTGGCGAGTTGCGAAAAGTCGGCCTACTTATACCAAGCGCCTGAAACGCAGAAAAAACCTTGTGGACATACAAATAAAGTCACACGGCTTCAAAATTTTCTCCTTTATATCATAAGTATAAGATAGTTGTAGTTATATGCTAAAAGTTCAGAGAGACGGCATATTGGAAGAAACGGTAGCATATAAGCATATTGCACACCTTTGTCATTTGTCACATCATTTACTTGTAAACTTTCTTCCCAAATGTTGCTAACAATATTCTACCTGCAAAAAGTTGTTATTCATTTACAAAGAAAAAACTGTTCCTTGAGTCCCTTCTTACCTTCTCTTTATCTTTTACCGCCCCGATATTAAATTTAATATGATAATAACATTAGGAATTCCCAGACGGAACGATTAACACTGCAGGTACGATATAATTTTTTACATATGATACAGTTTCTTGTTCAGGACCTTTGAACTAAAGTCGAACGTGAATTTCTACAGTTTACCGACGTCGTCACTGGCCTCCGCCGTTCATGTACCCACACCGTTGTATGATAGAGGTAGGAACTGTTGGAGTTGATTTCGCTATTATCCCTACCGACCTGCCGTCCTCTGAGGAGTTATAATTGTATCCCTGGATTTAGCCTCACTGTTTCTTTAAAGGGTCAGGCCCATTTCAAATGACCTATTTTTTTGATGATTCCATCTGATTCTTTATGTCAAATAACGATATTTTTCTAATTTTCAAGCGCAAAATTCGCGCAATATTCGGCAATTTACCATTGCCAGCCATACCCAACTATTTATCGCGTTTGTCACGCCCCTTCGTGCTAATTGGGCAATATGCTCTATTGGGCGTGGCAATTGCGATATCGGCCAATCAGCGCGAATGGGCGTGCCAACTGCGATAGATAGCTGGGTATGACTGCCCAAGGTAAATTACTGAATAGTGAGTGATTTTGCCCTTGAAAATTAGAAAAATATTGCATCCTACTATATTTGACATGGAGAATCAGATTGCATCATCAAAAATAGGGGTCATTTGAAATGGGCCTGACCCTTTAAAGCGAAACACCGGCCGCATCGTCAACTGAATTCTTACGTATTTATGCTCAGTTACTAAAATTTAGCCCGACGTTTTATTTTAGTTTATGTTCGCGTAAGTTGCATAAGAATGCTGATGTACCCGATACGTTACAAAAACCGGCCAGTATTTCGCTTTAATTAAAACCAAGAGCAAATGGTTTGTCGTAACAGCACCTAAGCCGAAGACACTATCTTGCCATTTCTACCTAAATACTTGTTTATTTAGATCTTCTCTATTTTCAGATCCAGAACAGTTGAGAAAGATCGAATGGTCGGATATTGATCAAGTTTATCGATCGAATCGCGAGGGCACTAGAGATCTAGCATTTCAGTTGTTTTGCTCTGAAGCTGGTTTTATGCGATTTTTCCCTGGTATGTTTTTTTAATGAAGCTTATATGTTTCACAGTGTTCACTATAGTTACAGTAAAACAATATATAAATATTTATGTAAACATAAAGAAAGAAAGAGAAAAGGCATCACAGACTAGGCCCTAGAGTCCCTAGCAAGGAGCCAAGGTAGTTTGTGAACTTTTGCCAACTTGGGGTTTCTTATTAGTTTTACTTTTATACCTTTGTCAAAAAAGTTACTGTATAATAAAATATTATGTGCACGCCGAACATTCCATTATTATGATTTTCTGATACTATTGGTTTTTCGCATTATTTGCTGTCGATAAAAAAAATTGAAAATATAATATTTTTATTTTCAGCTGCTTCTTGGTATTGGGACAACCCGGATGAGTTTCTCGACCTGTTCGACTGTAGAAATACGGAATGGTACGATTTTTACAATTTATGGAAAGTGATTTTGGAGTACTGTATTCAGCTGTGGAAATTTGCATATTGTTCATAGGGCATTTAGTTATACCGTACTTCTAGAGTCAGAGTTTACTTCTAGAGTCATTCCTTTTTCTCTCGCTTTCACCTCACTCTCGTTTTATTTTATCTCTCCTCTCTCTCTCTCTTTATCTCTATTTGTCTCTCACTGTCAGTCGTGAATTCCACTTGTTACAACATATTATTCCATTTAGGTACATCAACGGTGCCACTTGCTCCAAGAACGTGTTGATTATGCTGGACATGAGCGGTTCAATGTTAGGACAACGCTATGAAATCGCCAAGCAGACAACCGAAGCTATTCTCGAAACCCTATCGCACAACGACTTCTTCAACATTATGCCGGTAGGCTGGACTTGACTTAGAATCAGTGAAGTGATTCGCTGAATAGTCCGCTAACAATAAGAGAAGAACCAGAGTTCAGATCCCACGACCACACGTCCCACTCCCCACACCCACACTATAGCTTATATATTATAGCGATATATTTTTGAGTATTTTGAATATTTTAATGAGTATAATAAATATTCAAAATATTCAAAAATATATCGCTGGAGTACAGTAGTGCTCTAATTATGACACAGCAAGCCATCTACTGAAACAACAATAATATGATGTGCACCGTAGTCGAAACTAGGGACTCTGGTACAATATATCAGATACAGTACACGCCATGGTTACATAAATATATTTTAATTTTCAGTTCTCAAAAGAACCCAAATTCCTGGACCCGGAATGTGCCGAACAACATCCGATGCTTCAGGCGACAATGAGAAATAAGAAGTTAGTTTTTATTATATTTTTCATATAATTTTCATTTCACATACTTTTCCTTCATTTTACATAAGTTGGTATTTTCAGCACATATACATACTTCGAAGCGCTTCTAGTGCAAAAGTTTCCACTCATATTTTCTCTGTTCAAGAACATATAAAAACAATTAAAAAGCGAACGTCAATAACTAGCTAATGCTAATGCCTAAACCGCGGTGCTTTCTGGATGTTCAGATACCTAAGCTATTCTAATAGGCCATGTAGGGTTCGTACAGCGTCTACGTTTACGAATACGGTAGCTTGTTTTCATTTTAGATATCTACGTGCCCTGATGAATAACATCTCGTCAGAAGGCAAGGCAGAATACGATCTGGCTTTAGAAATGGCTTTCGCAACACTCAAAGGGGTACGCCTTTGGAACTATTTTTTTAACTTAAAACGAAATACCGGCCGGTTTTTGAAAAACATCGAGTACACCAGCATTCTTATCCATCTTATGCAAATGAACATAAATTAGGATAAAAAATCGAGCTAAATTCGAGCAACTTTGCATAAACACGTAAGACTTCAGCTGTCCACGATGCGTTTCAAAAACCGACCACTCTAACGTTTGAATAACTTCAGCACTCTTATTACTAGGAAAATATCTGAATTTACATGTGAACAACATAATTAATATCACAAAGTGTGAAATTTGCGCACACGACATATGAACAACACATAATAATCTAAATACTAAAACTAATGAAATCTTACCCCATATGATAAAGAAAATATTTTAGTCTGTGAATTGAACGCTTATTTGTTGCAGAAATTTGTCACCTCGTCGCTGGAATAATATTGCTTCCGTTTTGGCATAAATGTTAGGCTTATGGCCTAGATGGCCGATGGGACTTAAGCTTGGACCTAGGCCTAGGTTTAGGCCTGCTCTCGAGCCTAGGGCCAAGACTAAGCACAGGTCTAAGACAAGCCTCATGCTTTGTTGGTCCGCGTCCATGCTCACCTATTGTTGCTAAATATGCGTACCGGAATGGTATATCTTGGCTATTTACACGGTACGGTATACCAGATTTACAAATTGAACATGCAATTACCTTACGTGTAAATTGCCAAGATGTTTCATTCGCGTTCCCGTTGTTTTGTCGCGCTTCTGTTTTGTCGCAACGCTTTTCGTAAACGATGTACTGCTGATGTGTAGGAATCCAGTGTTTTGAGCGCTAGTAGATCATGCCAATTTATCTCAAAACCTGTTCCGAAAAGAAAGCGTATTTTGTGCAGATAATATATCTATTAAAAAATAAGTAATTGTAATTGTAGATCAGCTTTTGTGTCCGCTTTGTCCCAACTTTGTTTCGCTCATCGATTGCTTTATGTGGAATTATATGTGCGTTGTGTGGCGACAAAATCATTTAATTCTCGATCAATGGAAACAAATTCCCGAAATCAAGACCGCCATTTTGATGCAAAAATACGCTAACCGCAACGCAGTACGCAACGCCCACCACGACGCACACGCAACGCATGTAGTCCTTGTTCGCGTTCGGCAGTTAATATTTCGCTCACATGTTGTTCAGCTTCCTCGCAATATTGAATGGGTGACGCGTGACGAGATCGCGGCGAGCGGCCGCAACCTCTCCAACGAAGGAAAAATTCTAATCGACTTCCCGGATCACGTGCTCGCCGTCAGCCAGGAGTATATGCAAGCCGTGGGTACACCCAGACGAACACTGCACGAGAATTGCACACCCCCTATCGAATTCTTGCACGACCTACCGTATGCATAGCATGAACCCCTGTGTTGCATGTACGTGGTTTTCAAGTTTGTCTGTTGTTTTGTGGCTTATTTGTGGCTTTTCGGCTTGATGTTGCTTTTTTATACCTTTCAAAATTTCTTCTGAAACTTTTTCGTGTGCAACGAATTCCATGATGGAATGTAAAAATTACTTCTCGACTTATTTTCTTCACTTTGTTTTTTTAATTTTATTTTTGAACACTTCTCAGAAATTTGACAATGTTTTTTTCTGTTGTGGTATGAATGAGTGAATGAATGGTAGGGTACGGTAATTGTCTTTAAAGTTGTATAACAGCCGGTTTTCGAAGCGCCTTTGGATAACTATGCTATATGCAAATGAGTGATATATATAATAAAAACTCGAGCTCAATTCGAGCTCACTTCAGACGTCCATCATACGTTTCAAAAACCGGCCGTTATGTGCTTTAATAAAAACTAAATTTTGCAATGTTTAGCTCGATAACCACACGACAAAGATGGAGAAGGAATATGGATGTGAGAGTATCATTATGCTGATCACGGACGGTGCACCTATGGACTATCATAACACCTTTGTCAAGTATAATGCTGATAAGAAGGTGCGCATCTACCACTTCTCATATTGCAAACATGTATTCCTTAAGTTGAAGTAACAATTGCCAATGCGAGTGGATAGATAGGGAACACTGCGTCGTTGTAGAAAAATTAGTCAAATGTTACCACTAGATGCCTAGGTCCTGGAATACATTGATCCTGAAGCGGTATTCACCAACACGCAGGGAGCCCTCCCTGGCCTCCCCAGGGAATTAAAGAGTGCGAGAGCAGAAGAGATTCAGGGCGCTCGTGGGCATAGGGAGGGCTCCCCGTGTGTTGGTGAATACGGCCCCTGTGCTCCTATCTTCACCGAACACACAGAATTTAGCATATTTTTCCGAACAGTTCATTGTAGTTTTCCCTGGTGAGCTTTCTGCTTTCCTCATTATAATTCCCCTCCTCCAGATCCGTTTCTTCACTTTTCTAATTGGCGAAGAGGCAATTGACTTTGAGCAGGTGCGCAATATGGCATGCCAGAATAGGGGATTCATGGTCCACGTCAGTAATATGGCCGATGTCGAGGAGAAGATACAGGTAGAGATACCAACACTTTATCGGTGCACCGTGACCCCTAATAAATCAATAACACAGATACAGTAATAAAATACATGAAGATTTGCCTGACTTGTTCCTAAAACGTCCAGTGCGCAGTTCATAATACGAGTCCCGTTGATAAATTGGAGCATGTAGTGTTAGTGTGTTAGTTGCACCTCATCTTCAACTTTTCCAGCACTATATTCGTGTGATGTCGCGACCACTTGGACGTCACGCTAGTCAAATCGACGAAGATGCAGAAATTTGGAGCGGTGTCTACAGGGAGCGACTGGTGTGTTTCACATTTTTTTCAATTTGGATTATTTTCCTCCACACACACAGTTTTGAATAATCACCAATCTAACTCCAGCAAGAGCTAGATATCTTGAAAATGATGTGGAAATGGAATTGCAAATTCTAAAGGCAGCGAAATAACTAAATTTTATATAAAATACAAATATTACAGTATCTTCCGCGTCCAGAAGCCTACTCGGAACCCGTGCCCGTTACCAATACATCGGTATGTTTTAGTTTTTGTTGCACGGATCCTAAGTTTATGTTTCTATACATACATAATAGGCGCATGATTGGCATACTAACGAAAAGACATACTACTCCTACTGCTCAAACTTCAAACAAAAAATTTCGCGTCCTTATTTAGACGATATGTGTATAAGAATAATGTTCCATTTCAGTTCGCCGTGATGAATCAAATGGCCGCACGAAGGGTGAGTTTCGAATTTATTTATGAATGGGAATGTACGGTATTCATGTCTATACAGTCTATACTTTCTCTATCGTCCATTTGCACAAGGCTACCTAGAAACAGAACTATGCTATACTGTACCTAGTGACTATCTATCTACCGTATTCTCACATTGTGTAAATACAGTACACATACACCAGTAATCCAAACACGCTCGGTTCGATTAAACTCATTCAGTTACCTAACAAATGTCTACCGTAGTTCAAAATTGCATACCACCGTATCTTTATTGCAGAAAATTCGCGTACAAAAGCAAGAAGCGCGAAGTCGTATGTTCGTCACGACGGTATCGTATCCAGTGATTGTCAACGGAACATTCATGGGCGTGGCTGCGGTGAACATACCGCTTACGGAGCTGACACAGCACGCACATCCTACGCACGTAAGTTGGAGTACCGCAATCCGTATTACCAACTTTTCTAAGTTTACGCTGCTCCTTTGTTCAAATGTTTGGTTCAATGTTAGGTTCAAAGACTTGCGAAGTCCTGAGCAGAGTAGATGACGAGTTCTAGATGAATCAAAAAAACTAATAGGGACCCTAAAAATCAGCATAGATTCAACGAACCAAACATAGTTCAATAACCTTACAATCAGGCTAATCAAAAACTGCATAAATTAATATTTTGAATGCACCGAAAGTGGAGTAAAGCGAAATACCGGCCGGTCTTTGAAACCCATCGTGTAGACCTGAATTCTTAGGTATTTATGCAAAGGCGCAAAGGAGCTCGAATTTAACTCGATTTTTTATTCTAATCTATATTCCTTTGCATAAGCTGCATAAGAATGCTGGTGTACTCGATGCGTTTCAAAAACCGGCCGGTATTTCGCGCTAAACATTGAGTATCGTATCGTATGCATTTCAGATCGGCGGTCGAAGTTACTTCTTCATGTTGGACTACAATGGCTTTATAATGTTCCATCCACAATTGAGACCGATTGTTTGTTTTTTATTTTCTAGTTTTGTTTTAAACTTTAAATATCTTTCTATGGGCTTAGTAACACAATATGTTCTTTAATACGGTGCTCAACGTCTGCGCTCCAAGGACCAAGTTGATGAGTTGCCCGCTCACGGTCGTTTTTTGACGATGAGTTCTAGACGTTCTAGGCGAAGGTAGCTAAACAAATTTATAAAGAATGAGGACAACCTCAAAGTAGTTATTTTTATCTTTTATCTTCTATTTTTTTGGTTATAATTAATTTAACTATAATTAATTTAAAAAATGTTAAACATACTCTAGGATCCAGTAAAACGCCTCCATAAACAAAACTACAACAATATGGAGTTGCTGGAACTAGAGGTTTCCCAACATCCTGATGTAAGTCTATTTTATCTTACGGATTACTTATTAAATTATATTTTTTTTATATTATCTGTAATATATTGTTACCGTAATTAAAAATGATCTACTGTATTTTGTATCAGAAATTATGCAACATCTCGTATCCTTTGATAGCTGGAAAATGCCTGTATGAAATCACGAACGCATAACCTTCTCTTATAATGTTACCACCGTGAAACACGCTTCTTTTCGTTAATTTTTGTGTTTTTCGCAATTTTCATCTTTATAATTGCTCGTATTTGCTTCTATTAACGAATTGGTTGCAATGAGCTAACTTTGCTTGAAAGGGCAGTTTTGTTAATGAGTTTTATTGCTTACAATTAGCAAGTAACAAATGAGCATTCATTTTCGTACCATCTGTTATTTACTACCGATAATTATCAAAAGAGAATCTTTGACCTCTATTTACTTCGTCCTCTATACATTGAATGATAATTGGTATATGATCACGTAACAGGTACTCGATATAGGTTTGACTGTAGATGAACTAAGAAGAAGTTCGAACCGAAGAACTTAGGTTAGGATACTAACAATAAGAAAGTCGTAGATATATATTTGCTCGTCGGTATGCTCGTAGCGAGTACTGTAAGCAGGTATTTACCGTACATTAGCATATAGAAACTGTATTATCATAGATAGGTACAGTATGACTTGTCAAGGTCGGCTTCGATGAACCTCACGTTGGCAGCGGTGCCGATTTACAACATTGCATCCCCGGAAGTTCCTACGTCGACTGCGTCCGGGTGCTTAGGAGAAACGTACGCGAGCTCGCCTAGATGTTGTGATCATTTAAAGCGGAATGATGCGTGGTTTTGAAACATGTAGTTCCATGGTGTGGTCTTCCGCCACACATAGTGACTGGTCCCATGTTTCAAAGCACACGTTTCAAAACCTCGTGTCATACCGCTTTAAGGTTTCATCAGCTGTTTGCGATAGGCAGGTACGCAACATCTTTGCGTTGTTTTTAGATGTTGCCACGTAAAGTACGTACTTGTCTGTCGGAAATAGTTGAAGATGAAATTGCTGTCGATATTGCTGCAAGACTATTAGTGTTCCATCAAAACCTTGGCCGCCTATTGGCCGTCTATTGCATGATCAAGATCCCCGAGCTAGCATGAAAAAAACGAATTTTATTGTCCGTCATAGCGCAACGACAGCTGCGTATTGCCAACCACACGACGCAGGTTTAATTCGGCCCGGGTCAATTTTTCTGTTCCACAAAACAAACGTTTGAAAAAGACCACATATAATCTTCATTACGGAGCGTCACAAAGGAAATTTGTTAGAATTACTCTAAAGAAGTCAGAAATGAAAGCTAAAGCTTAAGAGGCTAAAAACAAGCATTTAGTGATAATTTTGGTTGGGCGACCGGTTTACGTGTAGGCGTAATTTGGTTAGGCGAGCTACGTGTAGGCGTAACGATATTAGATCTAGGCCTGGACTTGTTTAAAGGGACGGGCCCATCAAAATAAACCTATATTTAGCATTTGTTCTTTATTTTTATGAAGGATGATTATCATAATATATGCACTGCTAAATTTCAGCCAGGTTTATCCCACTGAAATTTTCCGGTGTCGATAATCGGAAAACGTATGTGACCAGCAACTGCACCCTTATTTTCTGACCTTGTGTCTCGAGGGTACCTGGCTCTTTTGGGGACCCGAGATAGTATCTGTCCAGTATAGTCATATTCCCCCGGGACACGCGACAAGGAAATAAGGGTGCAATTGTTGTTCGTCTACGGTCTAGTTTTCCGATATCGACACCGGAATATTTAAGCTGGCTGAAATTGAGTAGTGTATATATTATGATAATCACTGTTTATAAAAATAATGAATAAATGCTAAATGTAGCTTAATTTTGATGGTCCCGTCCCTTTAATCTTACTTAGGCTCATTAGGCTTATAGGATTATGTTTATAGGCATTGCTGTTTCGCTTCATTTTCTCTATATTTTTGGTTTGCCCTATTGCTTTGTCTTCGCTTTAAAGGGAGAGGCCCACGAGAAGAAAGGTTTCCTCAGTTTACTTGTAGAGAATGTCCGGAATTTCAGAAATATTACTGTAAAAACCGCATTTCTTTAGGTCTAGAACTCGCGGAGTTATTCCTCGGCAAACTGTTCGGCCAGGTACCGTAGTCAGAATCAATTTTTGCGCTTTTAGGGTATTAAAGTATTGGAAAAGCTTTGTTATAATAGTAGGAATGTTCTGCATTCGTTTAACAATCATTATGAAGGGAAAGAATGCTAATGGGTGGATATAAACAGTAAAAACGTATTAAACCTTTCTGACTACGGTAGCTGGCCGAACTGTTTGCCGTGAAATATCTCTGCGAGTTCTAGGCGTAAAGAAATGCGGTTTTCACAGTAATATTTCTGAAATTCCGGACATTCTGTTCAAGTAAATTAAGAAACACCTTTTTCTCGTGGGCCTCTCCCTTTAATGTCTAACAATTTTAATAGTGTTATGTTTGCTTTCGCTCTGTTGCTTTATTTTTTTCTCTATCGTGTGTTTTCAGTTAAATTATGCACAACTAACATTAGACTTAGAAAACAATAGATAATGAGTCCTAGGGGTTAGGGTAAATAACGACTTAATTTTCTTAATTATACGGCTAATTACTCTAAAATTGTACAGAGTCGCTTATGCTTATGTACTGACGTTGTTCACCCACCAATGTATTAGCATGATATTACACCATTTCAGGCTGACTACAAAAATAAATATATAAAAATTTAGACGCGAAATTTTGTACTAAACTGCGACAATGAATCTCCGCCAACGTTGGAGATACTGTTTGCGTCAGATGTTGTGGTGCGTTTACTTGTCCTGGGTTTTTGAAAGCCATATTGTACCAGCTTTGGGAACTCTGCATATGATACGCATATCATGGCGAGGGAATCATGGGCGACCCCTCCTGGCATTAGCCCAAAGACGTCGAACAATTTGCTCAGGACCTCTGCGGAACAAGTCATAAGTATATCCTAGCACCAAACATTTGCATAGGGTACATAGGATATGCGTATCATATTCAATTTTCCCAAACGAGGTAAAAAAACTGCTTCGGAGTAATCGTTCCACCCCATATATGCTTATAATTACAATTGGTGCTAGTACGATTATAAATTATAAGGAGGTTCAAGGTGTTGCGTAGGTTTTCCTTAAAAGTGCAGGAGAATTTCGCGCCGTGTTTTGGTTCAAGTTGATTTCGCTTGCGCGGGTTAGCCGTTAGGCTTAGGCTCACAAGCAGCTTTGTCTTCGGCTCGCCGGACGTGCGAGCCGTAGTTATTTCCACATATTACAGGATCGTGTCTATCCACAAACCAATACATACTATTCGGAATGCGTGAAGGGATCCAATTTTGTGCTCGGATTAGCAGTAGCTAAAGGTATGATTTAAATTTGAAACTTTTATCTATGGGTGCGCGTACATTTACAGTTGGCGCACCTGTGGCGCACTTGAGGCGCACCTTCCGCCCCATAAAGTATGCGCCACGCTTTCGCCGCGCGCCTCTTCTCCGCCCTTGGTGCGCGGCAAAACGCAGCTATGTTCAGCTTCATCTAATTTGCTTTTCCAGAAATCATAGTGTAATTACAGACGACGATTGGCGTATTCGCCGCCTGGGCAAAGATTACGACTACTCTAAAGTCAGAAAAGAGTGGATCGAGAGTAATGATCTGCACGCGTGGAGAATACATCCATATTGGTGGGCAATTACTTCTTTGTACTTCAAAGGATAGGCACGTGCCGAGCTTTCAGACCCGTTGGTTTTCTCCAATAAGCTAAGACAGATATATGCCAGGGAGTCTGAAAGCTCGGCACGTGCCTATCCTTTGAAGTATTATTACGCTGGAAATCCCAAATGGAGAGACCATACTTGCTGATAAATACTTCTTTGTAATTCAGACACGGGTTCTTCCGTTTCCTATGTACGATCTTCCACATTCTAGGCGTTACTGTCTTCTCAACGACACCGACAGTAAAATCACCAAAGAGGAAGGATTCACAGTGTATTTGAAGCAAATGCAGGCCTCTGGGAAGCTGCCCGATCTTTGCAAACCACGACAGGTATGTTTGTGATTGAAACATTGAAATTGAATTGTCAGATAATAATGTCACTCACTTTTCGTTTCAACGTTATATAAAGCAGATTGAAGATGTATAATAAAACTCAAAGGAAATAGTGGCCGGTTTATGAAACGCATCCTGAACTGAATTCTTGCGTATTTAAGTTACTCGAATTCAGATCGATTTTTTATTCTAATTTACGTTCATGTGCACATAAGCTGCGTAGGAATGATGGTGTACTTGATTTGTTTCAAAAACCGGCTGGTATTTCGCTTTAATTTACTATCTAAAACTCAGTGGTATGGCTTAGCGTTAGTTACCTTCCCCGTTATTGTTATCACTTGTTTACCTAATTATAAGCTAAACCGAGATGCCACGCAGTGTTGAGCATTAGTTTCATTAGTATTGCAACAATGTCTATATTCGTGGCAATAGGCTGCAGAAACTAATGCTACATAAGTTATCTTTTATCTACAAAAACGATCGATTCAACTTTTATGGCACATTTTTCTTTAGCACGATGATGATTTTATGGTAATGTTTTTCTTTGGACGTCTGTATAGAAACCTCTACTGTCAATATTATTATTTATATGTTCAATTATTTTTCTACTTCTTCTGCTACCTCTACCGTAGCGAAAAATCTGGCGCGCCGTGGCTGTGTCAATCCTTCTTTAATAACAAAAAAAAATATTTTACGTTTTAAAGGGAGAGGTCCACGAGAAGAAAGTTGTTCTCAATTTACTTGTACAGAATTTCCGGTACTTCAGAAATATTACTGTGAAAACCGCATTGCTTGAAACCTAGAACTCACAGTGTTATTCACCGGCAAACAGTTCGGCCAGGTTCCGTAGTCAGCAACGTCAAATTTGTTTTACGGTTGATATCCGTTCATTTGCATTCGTTCTCTACATAATAATGGACAAACGAATAAAGATCATAACCACGGTTATTAAGAGGCGTTTCCAATACAGAACTGCCCTAAAAGGCGCAAAAATTGATTCTGACTACGGTACCTGGCAGAACTGTTTGCCGGGGAATAACTATGTGAGTTCTATGCTTCAAGCAATGCGGTTTTCTCAGCGATATTTCTGAAATTCCGGACATTTTTTACAAATAAAATGAGGACAACTTTTATCTCCTGGGCCTGTCCCTTTAAGAGGGTGCACCTCTATTCAAAGTAGGTACATTGTACAAAGTTTGCTTATCACATGATTGCGCAGAGATCCTGAGAAGTAGGCGACGAGTTCCAGATGCCAAATTTCTAATTAATAAGCATAATGAAGGAAACTTTACCGGAATTGTAAGCACCGTTTGCTGTTACTAGACTGTTTCAAAAGGAGATATTGTTGCACGCATATAGCCACTTCTGCTTCGTGAGTAGCACCGCACGTGTGGTAGATGCGTTGCGCCACAGTCACTATCATGGCGGGAATTTGAATGCACTATGTGACGAATTGGAGGCCACAATTTGTATAATCCTATCAGCTCCTCTTTTTCCTTTTTATTATTCTAAAATTTCTCCTCTTTCCCTGTATTCTTGTAGTACTGTAGTACATCTGGAGTAACCGTAAACTATAATTTTTGCTCGGTTTATTTGAAGTTTGTAGTTTAAACTCTCCGAAATTGTAGTTTGATGTTTAGTCGCTCGTCGACCGTCTACTTGTGGATTTGGAGGCGACCACAGGCCTACCGGCACAGTGGGACCGAGACTTCCCGTTCCTAGAGGAGTAAGATATTTCTTCAAAGTTCTGTAGCTTGTGGTCTGTAGCCTGTAGGTTGTAGCATGTAGTTTATAGATGTGGCCTGTAATATGTTAGCCTAAAAACTTTGCTTCGATTTGTGTCCTTACAAATGAATGTACACGTGTAGCAAAACCATAGCATGTCCATGTCCCATATAACAAGTTACTATTATCTCATTAATAGTACCAATTCTTAACTTTAGCGCTGTTCTTGTACTGTATCTAGCCGGGTCAGCATCAGCAGTCAGCAGTCAGCAGCCTGTTCGCCTACTGTATTAATTAAATTTCCGCTTTCAGGAACTTGATCCATCTGGTGTTCTTCGCCTCGCCGTCGGGTTTAATTCGCTTTTACAACTTCACGCTCGAACCATTCCTTTACAACGATGTTACGTATGATTTGTGGAACATTCTACAACTATCGGAAGGCAAGAACTGGAGACCGGAAGAGTTCAGACTACAAGAGTGAGCGATTAAAGTTTAAACTACAAGTTGTAGAGTTCAAACTTCAAACTACAAGGGTGAGAGTTCAACCTGCAAATCGACGATGTATGTTTATGTCTAAACGAATCATACACGAAGCCTCAGATAGAAATCAACAGCTTATATCTCATGTATTTGAGAAATAGTTTTCATTTTTGTATCATATCGGAGCAACGACGGGACATAGTTTCCAAGTGTAAAAAAACAATACAACTCCGAATAAATACGCATTATCAGTGGAATACGGCGTCCCTTTTTGTGGTAAGAAATTAATTAACGATGAACTTATTTTCTCAGCGACATAGCTCTACGGTTTGTTCGTTTTCCTTTATGCTTTATGAGATCAATTATACAAACGTGTGGTTGTCGTACTGCATTGCTAGAGATTATATTGATAATTGATATGAGATGTCTGATTTTGCTCAATGGCTGATTATAAGCGAAGCAATTAGTTATGAGTTTTGCAGCATGCTCAAAAGCAATTGCTTGCAATTTATGCACAGCGGCTCATTTGCTCAATACCAAAGTTTTTGTTTGCGATTTATGATTATGATTATTATATAAAACTTAGCCATTATTTTGCTCCTGCAAGAAAGTACTTTAAGCTGTTTGCTCAAATACGGAATGCTTGTGACTGGGTTCGAACTTGCGTTGCGTGGATTGGAGTCTGGAATGATAACCAGTAGACCAAGTCGTGTATAAGAAAGTTGTTTTCAGACAGTACCAGCACTTCATCAACGATATCAATCGCAAAACGGTTGAAGATCGTTACTTCCGTAGATCAGTACAACAAAGGGGTCGAATTGTATTTGATATCAATAATGGAAGTGAGTGTATTTATTTATTTGTCAAGCTCATTCTAGCATTTTCCTTAGCTCACGCTATGAAGTTCACTACGGGTGAGAATTTACTTACCCGTAGGGAATATGGAGCAAAACATAGCCCTCCAGTACCATTATTACGATAGGCGTCGATGGGGTGTGGTGCATGATAAACCGCGCTCTCGCTACCGTTGTTTGGGGACAATGAAAGGGCGAGATTATGACTGTGCGTTTGTTGCTTTTTTAAAACCATGCGTTTTATTTTTTGCCAAGCTAAACAAAGCACAATTAATCCCGTCTTCGTCATTTGTATTGCGTTGTAGTTATTTGAAAGCATATTTTTTGTTTGTAATTTTTGTCGAAAATTTTTCAAAAAAATTTTTCTTCTCAACCAACATGTAAAAAGGATACCAGGCTACCGTAATCCGAGGTACTCAAGCTGGACCATTTTTTGCTCATATTTCGTTGGAAATAATTTTCTGTCAAATTTGTTTTAGTTATTCTGGTAGATACAGACACGGGGAATCTAATAAAAATAATAACTTTTTTGTTTTCTGAGGTGGACCTCACCCTTTAAGTAGGTACTTCCCAGTGGAAACTAACGTGACACAGCGCTGCGGCAACGCAGCGTTGATCCAAATTTGAGAATGAATACTAAACTCAACAATTAGCAACTACTGTACCCAAACTGTTTGAAGTCATCATTGACTAATTGCAGCTAAACTTTGGTATCCCAACGGAACGACGTACTCTGCCTACGGAAATCTGGAGAACGTGACGCTACTTGGACAGGCTACGAAGGCCGTCTATCTGGTACTGTATATTAAATTAAACCAGAACTTTACGAACTTACGCCATCAGACTTACTTTAAGTTGGGTTACGAAGGCTAACTAAGTAGTTACGCCATCATACTTACTTTACGTTGGGTTACATGGGATGCTTCGGTAAAAAACCCGTTCTTCCTTTTCTTTATTACCGTCTTTTATTTTTACTGTATGTTGATTTTCATCTGTGTCCTTGCTGCCTACTATTACACATTTTAAATATAACTTTTTTATTTTTTTGCTACTGTTTTGAAATCAATAAATTAGTTTTCTATTAAAGGGTGACGCTCTGCTCGGGGTCGCCGGAATAGAATTCGTTTACGATTGGCTTGTTAATGTGCTCAAGGACCACGGATGTCCGCCGTCGGTATGTTATGACTTCCGAGGTTCTTTAAAGTGGTATGGCACGTCGTTTCTTGAAACAGCTGGCACAGAAGGGTACAGAAGAGCCTAGAAAGTTACGGCAACGAGTAACGACATCATTCTGCTATATTGAGATGTAGCGCACAAACACAAACCCCCTCCCTCTCTGAATGTTTGTGAATTTCCGGGTATCTTCAGAGCGATATGGCACGTGGATTCTTGAAAAATTTGGCACAGAAGGCTACAGAAAGTAGCAAAGCGTGGAAAGTGGTTGTCCAGAAAAATTACACACATATGAACATTTTTTCAGCTTGACTGTGTTAATTTTTCTTAAAAGTACTGTCTCGCAGAATTGGGTGTAAATCGAACGATGTATCAGCGCAATTTTCGATACATATTTACCCCAAAATTAATCAATACCGCCTAGTGGCTCGTAGCTTCTTTGATTTGACTTCGGTTTTTGAAACGTATATCAAGTAACTGTTTTCCCATGCATTATATGCAAATTAGAATTATTAGAATAAAAAAAACGATCCCAATTTGAAACTTGACCCCATTTAGCATAAATCCATAGGAAAGCAGCTATTTGAGATGTGGTTCAAAAATTGGCCGCTTGTTCGCGTTAACTAAAAAACTGCATCAGGAGAGGAAGAATCGTAATCTCAAGCACCTGTGATCAGAAATAAAGATGTTGAAACGTAGTAAAAAAAACTCCAACACTCTATGTCGAAAACAGGGTTCCAAAGCTAGCAGGCGAACTTTGTTCAAATCGAACCATATCATTTCGACTAAACCTTTGGTTACCGATTAAGTAAACCCTTAGTTACCTTAGTTACCGGTTTAGTTTAGTTACCGCTTACCGATTAAGTAATTTGTAGGACTGGCAACACTGGTGTGTGCTCCTCGACGAGCACGGCTACATTGTCTACAGTAACGAGCAGACGACCTCGTATAAGGATGCGTACATGTTAGTTCGATATTTGTTTTGTTCTGTTACATTTCGACCTGTCAACTTCACCTGTGGTGTATTGGATATTTCTCCACGTGTAATTGATGTAGCTAACTTCGACGTCGGCACTAGGGTTGGCAATGTACCAGAAGAGCGTCGGAAACGAAAGAGGGAGAGACAGAGAAAGAGAGAGGGAGAGAAAGATGGAGAGAGTGAGATGAGAATACAGTGAAAGAGACAGTGAGAGAGGATAGAGATTGAGAGAGAAGGAGAACCTGTGTTTCAAGGGATCTCCGTGGTGGTGAGTCTCATCTCGGAGTTTTCTTCGCACACATTAACCGAGTGGCCGAACGAGCCATGCAACTACTCGTCGAAAGGGGATTCTATAAGAAGTAAGCTGATTTCATATGTTTCTATTTGCTGAGGCCTGTTCCAGTAAAATTTACCGCTGGGGTAGGTTACAGGCGTCTCCTGTTTAGCGTGCTCTCTCGTTTTCTCTGCTTTCGACAGGCAGCGAGAGAAAGCCGAGAGAGCAGGCTAAACAGGGGACGCATGTCCTACCCCAGCTTTAAATTTTATTGGAACCGGCCTCAGGTTTGTTCACATTTAAAAAGAAAAACTAAGCTGGTTGGTAATGAGCAGATTGTGCTCTGTGCCGACTAGCTTAACCATAGCTAAGAAATATTCGGCCATATGTGAAGTAGTGAAGTAGACTAGCCGACAATCCAAAAAACGTGAATTCCACTACGCCTTCAAAATACCAACATGGGTGGTTTCCAGACGGTCTTGGTCTAGGTCTAGGCCATGTAATAAATTCAAGATTTTGCCAATGCTTCAAAAATTTAAATGGCCAATGCTTTGAATAATTCAGGCTGATGTACTACGACCATCAAGCAACCTGTCTGAAACCGAAGGTTATGTCACAGTCGGCAAACACGTTCCGGGTAGGTATCAACTATCAACTGTTCAATTGTTACCGAAAATTTTATTATAGACCGCTAGCCACTACCTCAAGAACTTGTCTTCTTTGTCCCTACTACTCGCTGATCCAATAAACATTTATTCACCTATTATTATACCGTAAATGATGGCGGAAGGTGTTTTAGGTTGAACTATTATAAAATCGCGGCGTATATTGAATTATTGAATCACGTCGCTGTGACGACCGGTACTGATATGTTATAGTTTCTTTCCATATTAACAGTTTTATTGATTAATTAATTGTAAATTAATATATGATCTTTTCCAGCCAATGCGCTCAGTCTGGTCGTATCTTATGAGATTACTCAACCGTCTTCTCTTCTCCGCGAAGCAATTATCACTATTTCCATTCTTCCACGCATTTGTCGATAGGGCTGAAGGTTAGTGAGGCAGATGGCCATGCGTAACATGCACTCATACATACCAACAAACAAACCAACTAGCATGTGTAAGTGCTTACCGACAGACAGATCCTAATTTATTTTACAATGAGAATCCCTGGAAAACATGGCTTTCAATATTATTTCTGGTCTTCAGTGCACAATAACGATAAAAAAACATGCAAACAAATTTCTGCCAAGACATTTTTCATAGGCCTCGACCTATTCTAATTGTAAGTAAGAATTGTTTCAGCGTACACTGCTTCATTCCATGCTGGCCACGAAGGGTTCCCATGTACGAAAGAGAGTCCATTCTATCTCTCCACATGGGATGGCTTAAAGTCAAAGACCAAGAGTAAGTCAGGTTTTGCGGAGAATACATTTTTCATGCGCCCGTCAAGTTAATTAATGTGAAAAATGCATGATTCTATGTTTTGCTGAAGCTTTGGTGGTATTTGCCCATTTTTGTTGGCCATCAACATTCTGTTTTGTTGAGCCTGACTTTTGGAACTGTTCTTCATACACATGAAAGTGTTAACTCGAAAATCAATCCTGTAACGTGTAGCCCTGAAATGAAATGTTTTATTTCTGAACTACGAAAAAATATGACCAAATGCATATAGTAACATGTAACATCGACTCAACTTCCAGACGTCGAATTGGTTAGCGATGGAAAATTGGATCGGCCGTGTTCACAGCACGTCAAGTGTGCAGTGTAAGTTGATCATCGTTTTTATTTTTATTGCCTTTTGTAGTTTGTAGTTTGTATTCCGCCTATCAACATTGGTATATTTTCTGGCTGCGAACTATGAAAGTATAAATACCCTAATTGTAAGATGCTCCTCTACTTTTCGTTGTAAGTGGTACTATAAACTATACCATCATATGTATGTACAACCAAGGCAAGGGACCAGGACAGCTTTAAGCAAACACCATAGAGGGTAAAGTGGTAAAGATAGAGAACTGTTGCGCCTAATAAAGTCAATGAATCCTTCTCATTAGCAAAATGTCCTCCATGACATGTCCTGTGAAGGCCTTTCCTTTATTAGTACATTGTTTACTTACAGTTTCTAATAAATACTTCTTTAGAAAGATGCAAGCCGCCTTCGTGCCAAACACCAACCTCGTAATGGTATGGATTACACAAGATAAGACGAGTGCGCACTGCTACGATCCGAGTCAATGTCCGCTAAAGGAACATTCACCGGTGAGAAGCTCATTTTTTCACCTCTCACAATTAGCTTGTAATTGTCCCGGTTTAGTACCTAAAGAGAGAGAGAGAGAGAGAGAGAGAGAGATATATATATAGGGGGGTGTGGAGAGAGAGGGAGAGAGAGGGGGAGGGGAGCCTGGCAGAGCGTGAGAAATATGTAATATGTCTTGACTTGAAGGAAAGTGACGAAAAGAGAGAGGAGAGAGAGAGAGAGAGAGAGATAGACAGAGAGAGATGGAAAGAGACGAAACGGAGAGAGACAGAGACAGAGAGAGATGACTTGACTTGACGTCCACGGAATATGTCTTATCTTAGGTCCCGTTCATCTGGAAGCGCACAATCTACAATAGCACGGAAACAAAATGTCGGCATGTTCGCGCCGAGCAGCCAAATAAGAAACGAAGATGCTTCAGCCAGGATATTGTACGTTTTTCGTATTTATAATACTTCCTTCAATGTACTATTTCACGACGTACGCTCCAACTACTGAAGAATTTGGTGTATCGTGTAGAGGCAATTAAAGTAAAACAAAGATAAAGTCCTCCCAAACATATCACTCAAACCCGCGGGTAAGTTAGACGGGGAGGTCTTGCGGAGCAGCAAGCTTAGGCAGCAACCTTAGCAGCAATGCAGGAACCCTTGCAGCAAGGCTGTAACATTACACAGCAACCTTAGGGAGCATTCTTAGTTAGGCAGCAAGGCAGCAGCTTTAGTTAGGGAGAGAGACAGCAACCTTACAATATCATACTCTCTTTCTTTTAACCTCCTGACCTTATAATCAAAAAACTTCTTTCAGGAAGAAGAAATAGGTATGCCATGCGCCGGAGCTGCCGGACTCTTACCGCTGGCTATGGCCATGTTTAGCCTACTACTTCGGTTACTCTAATATTTTAGATTTCTTTTTCTTGAGGGTCAGGCGCATGAAAAATCTGAATCTAGCCCAGCTTCTAGCGCACTGGCATTCTTTAATTTGGTGGTTACCGGATGATTTTAATATAAACTATGTGCGCTAGAGATGGGACTAACTTTCCTTTTTTAATCAGTATGACAGCCGATTTTTGAAACGTACGATGCTTTGTAGTTGCTGTATTCCCATATAGTGTATGCTATATGAGGTTGCTGCGTGATATTGCGCAACTTCATATGGGAATGCAGTTCTCCGAAGTACGCTTCAAAAGCGGGTCGTTATATCGCTTTAAACTCTTGACCAGATACCCATGCAAGCTACGGTTATAATTGTTGACATTTTTCATTGAGTACTTTACTATTTTTTCAGATCGTATCGTAGAGTTATCATTGAACTAAACTATTCCTTGTTAATCCTATAAAGGATAAAGCGAAATAACAGCCGGTTCTGGAAACGCATGTAAAACAACAATTCTCATGCATCATATGCAAATGAGCATTATTATAATAAAAAACCCCAATTCATAAATAAACACATACGGATGCAGTTGTTTGATACGCTATTCGAAAACCGGCCGTTATTTCGCTTTAAGGTTGAGTGTAGAACAATACCAGTAGAACAATACCATTTCCCTTCTCGTGTACACATCGTTTGCGATTTAATTCGGGTCAATTAATTGTGTTGTTGATTGCATTTTATAGTTTATTATCCTTTATGTGTATAGGTTTTACGTTTTTTTTCGTTACTGTTTGTGATTAATTACGAGAACAACCTCCCGCTTTTGAATGTTGTATAAGAACTGCTTACAATTAGAGAAAATGCTAGTGGCGGTAGTAGACCACCCAAGAAGCTCTCCCTGGCGGTAGTGGACCACCCACGAAGCTACCATTGGTTGTAGTAGACCACCCAGGAAGTTCTTACTGGCGGTAGTAGACCACCCAGGAAGCACTCCCTGGCTGTGGTAGACCACCCAAGAAGCTCTCTCTCTAGTAGACCACCCAAGAAGCTCTCCCTGGAGTTAATAGACCACCCAGGGGGCTCTCCCTGGCGGTAGTGGACCACCCACGAAGCTATCATTGGCTGTAGTAGACCACCCAGGAAGTTCTTACTGGCTTTTAGACCACCCAAGGTAATTTTATACCACCCAGGAAGTTCTTTTAGACCACCCAAGAAGTCTCTCTAGTAGACCACCCAAGAAGAGTAGTGGACCACCCACGCTCAAGTTCTTACTGGCGGTAGTAGACCACCCAGGAAGCACTCCCTGGCTGTGGTAGACCACCCAAGAAGCTCTCTCTCTAGTAGACCACCCAAGAAGCTCTCCCTGGAGTTAATAGATCACCCAGGGGGCTCTCCCTGGCAGTAGTGGACCACCCACGAAGCTATCATTGGCTGTAGTAGACCACCCAGGAAGTTCTTACTGGCGGTAGTAGACCACACAGGAAGCACTCCCTGGCTGTGGTAGACCACCCAAGAAGCTCTCTCTCTAGTAGACCACCCAAGAAGCTCTCCCTGGAGTTAATAGATCACCCAGGGGCTCTCCCTGGCAGTAGTGGACCACCCACGAAACTATCATTGGCTGTAGTAGACCACCCAGGAAGTTCTTACTGGCGGTAGTAGACCACACAGGAAGCACTCCCTGGCTGTGGTAGACCACCCAAGAAGCTATCTCTGGAGGTAGTAGACCTCCCAGGAAGCTCTCCCTGGCGGTAGTGGACCACCCACGAAGCTCTCACTGGCCGTAGTAGACCACCCAAGAACTCTCCCGGCTCTATTGCATATGTGGAATGAATAAACTTTGCAAGGTGAAGATATCCATAGATTTGTGTCCGTTCCCCTTCAGTCATAATGTGATAATATTTCTTTCTTTTTCTAAATTTTTGCAAATGTATTATCTTTTGGGCAATTCCTGATTTTAAAATATTTTCATAAGTTTCTGAGTAGCTACCAAAACCAACAATTATTGAATGCACGAGCTTCATAAAGTGATCAATAAAAGATTTAAAGGGAATATGTAGGCACTCAAAATGCGCAAAACACACGCATAACTAGAGTTTCCACACCAGACGTGAATTTAAATAGGCGGCTGAATATGCAAATGTGAATATTCGAATTTGCATGCAACTATGTCTCTGAGTAATGCAATTTCACGATATCTGTATGTATATTTGAAAAAATTTCCATTGACCCCGTCGATGTATGGCATCGTCTCAAGTAACGCGTTTACTATGGAAAGGATGAACTTTGTGGTTTATTTTCTGCTAACTGGGGATCTTTGGACAACTTTTGTTATTGTTTCCTTAATGGGAAACATACATTCTATCAACACAGCTTAACTTCAAAAAGGGCTTACATATTCCCTTTAATACCTAATTATTTCTCTCAAATGCGTCACGTTTTCGAAAATAGAAGCTAACATAAGCCTACAGTTAGCCAATCAGATATGCTTATGTATGCATCATGCTTTCCGTGAATCTATCAAACACTCAAACAAAACAAAGTACAAAACATTTACTTATACGAACCGCTAAGATGCAAATAATGAAAAACACTGATTACAAATAAAAGTCATAATAAAAACACTATACATTCTGACGAAGAAAACACTATAGCTTAGTTCATTTTCAGCATAAAAAAAAGAAGAAAAAACGCAGCAAACAGCGCCAGATTATTAAAAGAAAGTCACTCTAAAAGGGTACAAATAACTACGTCTGAGTTACAAAAAAACAATTTCTATAAAATAATGCCCCTTATTCAATTATGATTATGAATAATGGACTATGGGCTGTAAAAAAGCAGCTTTTGACGAAAAAAACAACACAGATTATCATATCCATCTTACTACAAAAGTCAAGCTAAACTTTTTCTAAAATAAACACAATTATTCCTTAAAACAACAGTAAAATCATTGCAGAACACATGAAATACACGTCACAGAGGTCAAAAAATATCCAAATACACGAGGCGCAAAAGATGTCGAGAAGAAAGAGAGCTAGAGAGCAAGAGTGAGGGAAGACAGGAGACAGAAGACACAGAGGAAAGAAGAAATAGAGAGAAGAAAGAAAGAGAAATAGAGAACAAGGGGACAAGGTAACTTCTTTACAATAAAAATCTCGACTTGCAAGTCACTTTAACAAAAAGTCTGACATGAAGAAAGCTCAGACTACATAGACATTTGCATACAATAGTACGATTTGGTGACTTAGCGCATTAGATTAACCTTGGGTGAAGGCATAGATTAACAAACAGAAAAAAAGAAAGTAATTGATAAAATAAAGTATCCAAACAGGGTTCATGGGCTTAGCGGTTCTTTCTATCGCGTGCCGACGCAGTGGCCGTGGAATTCTAAAATAATACAAAATTAAGCACTTAAGCACTTAATAACAAATCAGAAGCAACATCTAACTACACCTCGTGGGTGGTCCGTGGTCCATACACAGATACAACTTTGTGTGTGGTCCACATATCCACAACTTTGCGGGTGGTACACATATGAAGAATTTCGTTGTTGCACAACTTCGTGGGTGGTCCATATTCCCACCTACACAACATCGTGGGTGGTCTGCATTTAACAAATCGTGGGTGACCCACCCACAGAGCCATATCTTCATATTCTCTACTCTACATGGGTGGTCCACGCCAGCAGAGCAACACATAGAATCTTACAGTGGCCACGAAAGATTGCAATAATAATGATCAAAGTCATACCGATAGCTTTTCACCCAATGCCACGGCTCCTCCCAGTGCGCCCAGGTGGCCCGTGTTCGGCGATATAAAGTTGGTCCACACAAAGGTAACGGCGTCGTCAACCTAGGATAGAAACAGTAAAGCAAACCCGTGGTTGGTGTATAATGAGAATAAATGAAACACATTTGTAACATGTGCCAAATCACCAAACATCATGTTTCATGATAAAAATTAAAGCGAGAAGCAAGAAAAAAATTCAATACGTTAGTATGCAAAACTTGGGTGACTAGTTGACTAGTGACCAGAGCTAGGGTTGTTATTTTCAAATTCAATACTTAGTAGATTAAAATTCAATACTTAGTATGCAAAACTTGGGTGACTAGTTGACTAGTGACCAGAGCTAGGGTTGTTATTGACTATCTCCCCTTTTTCTGAATCTTTGAATCTAACCCTTTAATCACTTATATGATGTCACCCACCATTCCTCCAGCTTCCCGCAAATTGCCCGAATACCGCGAGTAGACCCAAACCGACAGGGCGCCAATGATGAGCACCAGAACCGAGGAGAAGATGCCTAGAGAGAAAACACGTAGAATATACGTCTAGCAAACACTATACGCTTTCTAAACATCTAAAATCAACACTGTACGTTATTTTGCTTCACAAAGTCCCCTGTTATGGTGTCCTTACTCCTTACTGCAATGATATCTTACAATTACTCAAGCTCAAGAACGCTACCGGTGTGGTGTGGTGCAGTGAACTGCGATGTCCAAGTCACACAACAAAAAATTACTAATATTCTCGCTAACACCAAACTACGTACAATCTCCAGACTCCAAACTACAACACACCTGCAAGCGAATCCATCCCAAGGAGCTGGAAGAACTCCTGGAAGATGTAGTCAATGATCATGATCGACACAAGTACAGCCGGTGTTCGCATCGACTTGAACAGGTTCTTGCCCTCGTTCGTCTTGCGGAGTGCCTCGTAGCTGTCCTAAAGGTAAAGATAACCGTACTGGTTCTATTCTCTTTAATATACATGTGCATCTCTATCCTATCCAAATGAATATACGTTACCCGACACAATGACCTTTAACGATATCACCTACTTAAATAAGACCATTAAGCTCTGGAAATTTTGAAATTTAAGTTTCATGGTTCGACATTTGAAAGACACAGACAATTTTAAACATATACTTCCCATCATTGTGTTGCTCGAGACATCGGTATGCCCGAACCCCGGGAATAAGCTCCCAGCCTCCCAGTGGGAGGTGAGGAAAGAGAGGTATCACATGAAATTCTCCCAACCTCCCGTTTTTCGTGCATACGGATACGGACTCAGTAGCAAGCTTATTGAATACACTGAATACGCTATATTCCCACATAGGCTAATCCCTAAGGCTAGGGTCACCTCACTAACTGATGGTGAACCAAGAGGAAATATAAATAAATAAACAATTAACTCAAACCTCAATATCCTGCTCCAATCGCTCCAAGAACTGAATACTAAACTCCGATCCTCCCATCTTTCGTGTATTCTTGAAATCCCGGATCGATTCCGTTCTACACCGCTCGTGCTCGGCTTGTAGCTCCGATGTCGACATGTAGGGCATGTCACCTCCGCAAATCTAAAAAAAGAACTATTCATTGTTCAGTTCATTTATAGGTCAAAAACGTTTCAGTTCATTTATAGGTCAATCATGTTTCAGTTCATTTATAGGTCAACCACGTCTCAGTTCATTGTTCATTTATAGGTCAACCACGTTTCTTGGAAACAAACCAAGTAGGCGTGTAGTTAAACAAGAGCAAATAATCTAGGAAGAGCACTGAGCTTATTCTAACAAACAGCATTATAATTGCCTCCGATTGAAAATTGATTACCAAAACAACAACAAAATTTACAAACAAAATCCGTAGGATATACTCTCTAAATATAGTAGGCTATATTGATTTTCATCACACAAAATATCGTAAGGTAGATCAGGTTCCAAGCCCTCCCCCTCGAAAATAAAGAACGTTTCGCAGAACACAAACAAGATGAAGACTGATAAACACCAACATCGCCCTACCTTCACGACCAAAATAGAATATAATAAACAGCAAACACAAAAAAGACATACATACCTGTTCCATCTGTTTTGTGTAGAGTGCGCGGGCACTAGACACTGCAGCCAAGTTATTCGCCTCAGCGGTGGCCTAAATATTATGCAATTAAATTAAATTAAAACTGGAATAAACTCTTGTTAGTAGGAACTGTTGTGAAGCACTTTCATCTTAGGGTATCTTTTTGATTACATATGTTTCGATGCATGTATCAATAAACTATTTACAACGGTCTACTGAAAACAGTAACATATAAAAAAGAAGGGAATTATTGAAAACAACACGTATAAGGATCAAACCAAGCCCCTTCCTAACAATAGAATCACGGCAATAGTCATGGAGACGATGGAGATCATATAAAAAAAATCAAAATGGCCCAAACTAAGGAAATAAAAAAAATTGTTATACGACAAACTACTCACTTCAGATTTCAGCGCCTGAATACTGGGGCACTAAAAAAGGGATTCCTTAAAACAAAATAAATAAAACTCACAATAAGCATCGATTTTGGTTCAGGCAGCTCCTTGCCTTGGAAAATTTTCATGTACGCCTGAAATAAATATACCATAACTAAAACGTATTGCCAGTCAAATGTTTCACCGGAAGGCAATAAAGGGGATTACTATCGAAGTACTGTTTTGTAACGCGGTACCGCCCAATAAAAAATTACTACTAAGCACTGCTCATTGGTCTGCTCGAAATTATTATTATGTATTATTTACAGTTTACGAAATTACATTAAATGGGAATTTTCTCACCCAGAGATCCAGCAATGAATTACCAATTCTCACATAAATCCATGCTGATAAAACTTATACTCACCTTAAAATACTCGACCAATTCTCGGCAGGTCACCTTGTGATTATTAATTTCCTTCATTACCAGGCACTCTCCATCCAACAGTCTCGGCACCAGAGCACGGAGGTTCTGCTGGAACTCGAGCTCGATTTCTGAAAGTAAAGGAAGAGAGTAAGAAACTAGAATAATCCGCTTACAATAAATATCCAATATAATATAATAAATATCACGCAGGTTTACAATATAACAAATATTACGCAGGTGTGCGGAAACTCAGCATGCACGAAAATTGTCTCCTTTTCTCTATACTCATGTTGATGTAGTATATTGACAATTGACACTGACACTTTTTTCATCAGTATAAATACCCTTATATATGTTTCACTGTTAATTCGCTCATACTTTTCTTTTTTTTTGGTTCCAGAGCTTAACTTACATGCTTTTTTAAACATTTCACATAATAGAAGACACAATTCTTAAACAGTTCTACAAGACTCAAACTGAAATTTGAAACACTACGAAAATTACACCAACCTGTCATTTTGCCATCAAACGTGGGGTTCGTCGCCACCTTGAGTCCAGGGTGCGGCATCAAGAAACAGCTAATGTTGTCGAAGCAATCACGAATGTGTTTGCGAAGTTGTTGAAGCTCCGGATGCTGCTTCTCGGACACCTGCAGGTGAGAAGGATTGCAAATTGAATCCTCGATAACTTTAAGGGGAACATGTACTCACTTTTTGAGATTAAGCTATATGCGTCCGTCCCATTCAGTGCGCACAATGTATGCGTCCCATACAGGAAACATCAATAATTGTTTTTTTGCTTTTTTTTTCATAGTAAACGCGTTTTAGAGATAATCATCTCTAAGAATTGTAAAGTTGTACATGTAAAGTTAAATGCAAATTCGTCTTTGCAGAAGGAGCGCAAAATATATTCGGAGTGCTTTCATTTTTCCGTTAATCCATGAATAGCAAGAGACGGAGCTACCACACTGCAGTAAAATACAATTTCCAACGACGCATTAAACGACACTGCAAAACATAATCAACTCAAGTTCGCATGTAATTAGCAAAGCTTCATATTAGGAGTTAGGAAACTCTTGTAAAAACAGCACCTACTTTACAATTTTAGTAAACAAAATCATATAGAAATTGGAAATTAGAAACCATACCTGCAGCCTCTTCTCTAGGGTGCGCGAACCACCCTGGAAACCGTATTCCGCTTCGTAGGGGAACGCCCAGTCTCGAACGAGGAACAGTAAAGACTAAAAAGGATTGTTTGAACATAAAAAAAAAACATAATGACGGACATTGATCATTATCGCCTTACGTTAATTATGCATGGTAATGCGGAATGTACGACAAGGTATATTATGGTAGAGTAAGGCTAATAAGTACCATATACCATAACCTCTAATCTTATACCATACCCTTACCTAGTTGAGTTGCAAGTTACAATGTTTCATGATAAGGACTATAAGGAGAGTGTATACTTGATATATATTCCAAGAATATCGGCCGGTTTTTGAAACACATCGCGGACAACTGTATTCTGATTTATTTATGCTAATTTGCTCGAATTAGTAGAATTTAACTCGATTTTTACTCTAATTTATGTTCATTTGCATAAGCGCCTAAGAATGCTGATGTGCTCGGTGCGTTTCAAAAACCGGCCGGTATTTCGCTTTAATAATTTAAATGAAGCGTAACAACCTCACCTGGAAAGGCTTAGACTCTGAACTCTCTAGTGCCAGACGTCCATACTCGGTAAACAGTTGCAAGTGCTGCAGGTCATCCTCTTGCACGTTCTGCGACAGGTTGTAGATCTGAAATGGAATAATTTATTAAGCGTGGCCGTGGCTGATGTTTATGAATGCCCTTATGCCGTTCTCGTGCCGCGCCTTTTGAGGTAACTTAGCCAAACTGCCAAACAGTTAAACTACTCACTACTCCAAAAGCACCCGATAGGCTGCCTTTGTGCCATTACAATTTACAATTACATCATCTAACCATTAAGCGCTAACATTATATTGTTCCCTTAACATGTTGCGTGTAATAATGTCACAAACGATTGATTGATCATTTACCTTACCAAGGTAACGAAATAGCATAAATGTCCTTAGAGGCAAGGTAAATTGCACATCAATGTAGCGAAGCAGCCTAAATGTCAATTCTTACCAAAGCCCCACCTGTACAGAACTAATCATAGTTGATAGAGCAAAGATCGTTGCACAATCCTTGACTGTCGACTGGGAATCGAATGCTCCTTGCGTGTCCATCAACACGACGGCAACCTATAAAAAGGCAAAATACTTCATCCAGAGCATACTATATGGTTTTCTACCAAATGTGTCCATTTTGCAATCATTACGTACGCCATTCTACTAATTGTAAGCACTAAGCAAGCATGATCGACTTGTTAAGTTTACAAAGTTACAGCAGCATCAATTATCAATTATGGTCTCACCCTGATACGCTACCATTCAATATTCCCATGTTCCTCGATTTGTTAATGTTGAATCATTCAACATTAACAAATCGAGGAACATAGGAATAGAGAATCATACACACAGTTCGGGTACACCCGCACCCAGGAGATTATGCTCTATTAGCCCGCACACATTGCAAATTTTATTTTTTTTTACAGCGAAATCAGCTCCAAAACTCCCTACTCCGACTAAATCTATGATAGTGTATTCTAATTTCCACGCACCTCCTCTCCATTCTTATCCTTGGTCAAGAAAGGTCGCTCCCAGATCAGAATTCCATTCGTGTCTCTCTCCGAACCTCCGCGCCACGAAAAACCCCTCAAAGGAGCGTCGGCCTGGAGCCAGTCATCGCCGGTTTCATCTAAACGATAATGATTTACATAAAGATAAAGAGTACCGGGTTATATCAACCGAATCCGCAGAAACGATGATTTACCTACTGTATTAGAAATTAGACTTTTCCCACACATTATTTACCCATGCTTTCTTGCACATAATGCTTGGTCAAACAAATCTTGAAGTCACTGGAAGAAAGAAGATTTCTTCAGTCCTTTTTCACGATCATCAACTAATACTAGATAAAGTTTACCAGGCATGAGTACTTAATGTTCGCTGTTCGCAAGTTCGCATAGGGCGTGTTATGAAACGATACACACTGTATTGACAATATGAACATGAACATAATAAAACCATGGTGAGTGACAGTGGTACCACTGATACCAATGGTAAAAACGGAACTAAAAATCCGAAGGGAACCAGTGGGTGAGCGATACAACAAATATTAAATTGTAAAAAAAACTCCATTTAAACTTGAAATCATACAGAAACTAAAAACGTAGTAATCTTAAATAAAGAGAATCCACACGGAAAACTTCTCTTAAACTACCAAAGAGTGGAGGTGCAATAGGTTTTCCATCAGCTAAACGATAAACAAAAATCGAGAATATGCTCAACTGTGCTACAATTACTGCTACAATTACAATCCTTGAGTCCTATAATTCCTAATCGACAGTCCGCCAAGCAGATTGCAGACCTGAGGCCCTATTCACCAACACACAGGGAGCCCTCCCTAGGCTCACGAACACTCTGAATCTCTTCCGCTATTCCGCTCTCGCACTCTTTAGTTCCTTAGGGAGGCCAGGCGCAGGGAGGGGTGTTGGCGAATACGGCCTCAGCACTAGTAGCTAGTAGTGCAACAAAAGCGTGACTGATGAATTTCATCAAAAAGACGAACGTTTAGAAATAAATAAAGTATTAAAACCCTTACATTCTCCACTGAATATTGTCCTAATATCCCTTAAAAACCAGTCCTTAGATTTTACAATTTTAGAGCAAACATCAAAGTATTAAACCCACCAAGGTTCAGCTCTCTCCATTGTAGATAACGCAGGAAAAAGTTCAAGAGGAATGATTTTCCCTTACGATACGCTCCCGCAACTCCAACCACGGCAACCTAGAAAAGGCAAGTAGGTAAGTTCTAGTAAAAATAGATTAGCACAAACTTCAGCAGGGCACAGTGACAACGAACGAAACATCCTCCCCCCTTACACAAATGGTTCTTTTTTACTACGGGAACCTAACCTAAACGTCAGAAAATAATAATACAAAAAGGAAACTAATATGTCCGGATGTCCGAAAACGCCATGACATGCGTTCACAAAAGAGTCATATATTCGTAGATTATTATTGTTCAT
Organism: Pelodera strongyloides; assembly: GCA_036852015.1. Lineage (NCBI taxonomy): Eukaryota > Metazoa > Nematoda > Chromadorea > Rhabditida > Rhabditidae > Pelodera > Pelodera strongyloides. The sequence continues at coordinate 81,376 of JAANDG010000561.1, forward strand.
GTTTTGGATTCTCAGTCTCGGCGATTTCTACTTCTATGTTAAAAATGCTAAAATACGTGGGCTTTCACTTTCGCACGTTTTCACACGGGAAGCAGTAATTCAAGTACAAAATCACTCGCAAATCGCACTTTCATAGCTCTACAGACGCAAAATGTTTCAACCACTTATTATTTACCCAAATTCCAAACACTTGCAATCAAATCAGCGGCGGTGTAATCCCGCGTCTAGCCCTATTTCAGAAATTTGTAAAAACCCGCACAACTCATTTCAAAATGTTTCAACAACGTGTCATTAGTCCAAATTCCAGACGCTTGCAATCAGTTAAACGGCGAATTAGTGGCAAGGAAAAATTGACAAATGGCACAAAAAACCAAACCTTCTTGTCCGCATACTTCGGGTCCAAAAGGATCTGTTCCAATTCCCTAACGTTCAATGAGAAAGAGTGTTCCAGATCGTCATCATTCACATCCACAATTCGCACTGCTTGAGGTTCTACAAAATTAATAACATAATAATAATATTTCAGGCAGTAAATCCCTAAATCCCCTACATTACTTGCAAGCGTAATTTAAGAGGCCGAGACATAAAAAAGCAACGCTCCCCCAAAACAGCAGCAACTGCTTACACATTAAAAAAAAACCAATAGTGAGTCCAAGTTTGTAATTATCCGCCAGAAGCCAAAAGCGATGTAATAGTGTAAGCACGTAAGCTACCACATACAAAAAGTTTTCCCGTAGACGACTAAACGTTGTGCAATAATTTTAAACGACAGAATAATATACAATAAACCATTATATTTGAACAAAGCCATTTTTGTGCTCCTCACAAGGAGCCAAAGAGCAATAAAGTAAACAAGTAAACAAATAAACAAAGGTAAATAAACAAAATCTCCATACCAAAGCTTCTTTTAGCGGGTGCTCTGAACTCCTCCTCGCTGAGCAGGTCTCCCGCGGTGTTCCCTTTTCTTTCAATGAACACGTCACCCATTTTAATGCCTGAAAAATACAAACTATGGTTCAGCGTGGTGTAGTGTGAACCCTGATCAACATCAAAACTTACACAAAACAAATGAACAAACGACATTTCATGAGCCGCAATGTGTGAAATATATACATTTCTTACTACAGGTGTACTCTGCTGAACTACACTACAAACAAATAAAAGAGGAAATAAATTGGATACATACAAGTGATTAACTTATACGTAAAGAAAACAATGAGTATAATAACGCGTACTAAACAACTTCGCAAAACACAACTTGCGAATACGAATTTACGAATACCGCAGGCAGGCCCATCTACCGCTAAACTGATAAAAAATAATATAATTCAATACTCAATCAATCAATTTCAATAAAGGTTACGCCATAAAATAGCCTGCTTAAAAGTAAGCAATGGAAATAATAAATCACGTGAAAAGCCCGTCACAACACCATTCGGCTGCGATAACACGCAAATAGCCAAATGTCAAACAAGAAAGATACGAAAGACTGACGGACAATCAGAAACAACAAAACAAAGGTGAGTTGGAAGTCAAGTCAGACTCAGAATATTCTACTTTACATACCGCACTATAATTATTATAATATAATTTTTCCTCAAAAATTACCCGAAAGTGAAATCGATAGAAAAATTAACTTTTCAAGTACTAAGGGACGGTCAGAATGACAGGAACAACATTACAGAGGTGAGTTGGAAAGTTGGAACTCCCAACATATCAAAAATGAGCTCGCCTAGCAAACAAAAACAAGACATACAATTGGCTTCAGCTGCCAAACGACATAATTATACAAGGAAGATACAAAGGACTGAAAGGACTGACGGACAGACAGGAACCGAACAGCACTACACAGGTGAGTTGGAACTTGGAACTCCCAAAGTAGAAGTGTCGAAAGCGAAAGCATCAAAAACGACAAAAAGGTAAAGGAGTTGGCCCACGGCCAACAAACATGGAGAAGACTTTGCCAAAAAGCATAACTAATAAACACAAAATACGAATAGTTATAGTTTGCTTCACATAAATAATCCGTAAATAATGTTTCGTGATTACCAGCGTCAGTAAGAATTAAGAATGAATATGAATTGACCACTAGAGTATTAAAAGAAACCACTAGGTCTAGCAGAACCAATTTCGCAATCGCCAAAGAAAAAATAGATATAGAGAGAAACTACACACTTGCAGACAGAACCGAGAGAAGAGAGGCAGTCTGCCGAGTCTGCTACTTCAAAATTTACATATTCCCGAACGATTAGTATTCAAAGGTTCAACATAAACCAATCGAACATCGCTGGAGTACACCGTACACTTTATAAAAATGATGAAATTGTCAAACTGAAGCGAAGTCCTCCAGCCAGCAGCCTCCAGTAAATATAACACTATAACATGCCGAACTGCCGAACCAAACATCTATTTCTAGGTTAAAGATACATAACACAAAGTGCACACGCACTTAATCGTATTATTTCTAACTTAACACAACGCACAATAAAAAATGATCTACAACCAAACAATTTGATAGATAAAAAATCAATAACCCAACAAAACATGGAAAACACTTGAGTGGGCGGAGAATTAGAAATTGAGCCTCGGTTCGGGGCGCCCTGGACCTACAGCGCCCGTCGTTGTGTAGTGTTATGGCGAGAGTCTACCCAATAACGAGAGATACCCAATAACATAGAGATTCAGAGTGTTCGACGGGTGCTATATAGAGAACACAAAGAAAGAAAAAGTAACACAACACCGACCCAACTTCACCAAACCGATGTGCTCAGTAAGACAGCGTAGTTAGTAAGTATTCAATCAATGATTGAAGTATGAAGCGCAAATGAAACTTCTTTGCTGTCAATATGACATAAGCAAACTTCGGCACCTAAGCAAACCCGATGTGTAATGATTAAATATAACTAGACTACTAGACCTAGCTACAGTATAGATGCTAATTGCTCCTGCGCACTACAGAAGGATACGCTAATTATACCTACAGTAAGAAAGTAAGTACGCTAGCTAATTACACCTACACCTACAACTACAAATCCTTTGGTAAGAAGAAACTGAAGTTCTACAGTAACTCATTAGTTCTGCAGCAAGAAGTCGGAAACTTGATTGCTCATACAGTAAGAAAGACGGACGAGAAAGTTTTTTTTATGTCAACCAATAAATGTTTAGCGTATTGCCTTTACCTGGTCAAAAGCAAACAAATAATATCAAAATTCTCAAGTCCTCCGCCTCAAAAAAAAAACATACACATTGTACAGATAGGCCGGGAGCAAGACTAATGCAAACTGCAAACAATTGAGTAATAAAAAGCAGAGGACAAGCTTACATATTCGAGAATCAACTGAAGTAATGCCAATGCTAATGGTTACCCCTAACAATAAGTAATGAAAAACACTCACAGTAACCTTCTTACATTTTATAATTAAACTAACGGCTATAAGATTAGACCTTTATGTAGAACTTTGAATTACAAAAGAAATAGAGCAACAATAGCCGCTTTTCAGAAAAAAAAATGATACGCTATCTCTATCAATCACGACCGTTCGTTGATTAAAATTGATTACCAAATAGAAAAATGGGTGATAGATATCCCAACGGAATAGAATTTAACAAGGAGAATGGGTCTTGAACTTGAACTATAAACAAGTAGAAAAACTGGAAAAAAAATCAACAAAGTACAAAGTAGTACTCGTACCATACATGAAAACATATCAACAGTAATTAGATAAGTACTCATCTGATGAAACAAATGATTGAATATAACAAAACGATAATTTTCTGAAAGGAGTAAGCATTTATTCGCACGACACAGAACAAACAGAGAAAGAGTAACCACGAATATCACATATAAATAAGAACCAGTACATAGTATAAATCAGCATAACGACTAAGTAACAAATTCACCGTTTACAAGTTAAGTTTACACACGAACACTAGAGACCCACCCACATTTAAAATTTGAAGCAAGCTTACCGCTTACATAATTAAAAACTAACGCGCAATGGTTAACTCACGCTCATGCACAATGAAAAATATAACAATACCTAAATAAGCACTACGAATCTTACAATAAATAATAACTATATTACTAGTTAATTCAAATGCAAAGTGAAAAAAAGCTCAAAAAATGTCAGATCACAACAAAATCGAGTTCGAGACCTCAAGATCCACAGTAAACTACCGAGGAAAGATAACGAGATTAGATCTATTCTATAAGGGTAACACCCAATAGATCAATATTAATCTCTCATACATAGTGGTTACTGCTAGTTTGCTTTCCTTCACCTAGGATCGAAATCACAATAAACTAATTACCAAATCACGAACTCACGCTTCAAATACTCCTTCCCACTGATCAAAATAGTTGTCCAATTCATGTCGGCTTTTATCCAGCAATTCAGAAACATCTGCTGGGATTGGCGCATTCAGCTCACTATCTCTGGCAACTGGAAGTTACTCTTTTGTTACTCTTTTCTTATAAACGAGCCTCAAGCTAATCGTTACAACAGGTGGCTTAATTGGCCAACCTTCTCATCATCATTTTATATGATGCACACTTATATATTTTATATAATGTGTCAATAAATTATTATTAATTATTATCAGTTATTCAAATCTCAGTTCTTCTCGAACTTCTACATTTCGGACACTCCTAACTTCCTATCTCCCATTTCCCATTTCCAACACTTGGTAAAAGTTAATGTATGGCTGGCGTATTATATTTTCACGGTATTCGGTATACGCTCATTAAAAAATATACAACCCTCGAAAAGAGCACCCGATAGTTCCTGACGCGGTCATTTTTACTCTTATATGTAAATCTACCTAGGAATTTACACCATAATCGGGAAAAGAGTAGAGTATATATTTGGAGATATTCTGCGTAAATCGTTAACATAGCAGAATATCTTCACACTCTTGGTCTCTTGGAAAGCTAGTAAGCTTGTTATTTGTTACCCGACAAGCTTAAGGTTAACATTAACCCCGAGACCATTTACTTAATCTTTGTACCTTATTGTTAGTGCTACACATATACAACTTAGCCAAAATAAAATAACAACTCACTTTCCTTTTGAATTCCTTCTTTAATTGGAACGGGTATCGAAAAAGAATTACTTCGAAAGCCACGACAATCAGGATCAAAACAGCGCTGGAACATTTCCAATCTGGAAAACATAGTTGCACTGATTCTCACATTTGCAATTTAATGAGACTTACAACAAGCCGAGCCTTCGAAAAATGGATAAAGCTAACGTTACCGTACATAATAAATACTACACTTACACTACAACAACAAACTACAACGATTAAGGTAACGAATACATGAGACAGAAACCGACACAAAATAGAACATCGGATATAAAAACCCAAAACCAATTAAATATTACAGTACATATTAATCAAATCTTTCAAAAACTCACTTCACCAAATTCACAGTCCAAAACACTCCGTTGCTTTTGTGCGCTCGGCCCATATTGAAACAATATCGACAGTTTGCTGGCTAAATATAGACGTGTTATCGAAATAATTCGGAGTTGCACTGTTGCACACAACCCAGCCCAGCCCAGCCTGCATGAACTAGGAAGGACTTAATTATAAAGTTTTACCCACCCAAGGTTCAAGATCGAGTTACCCATAAACGAAAGAAAGGAAAGAAGCATCTAAACAACTCACATAGTACGTGACTGCTACCGGTATATTATTCACGTCCCTAGTCATCTTCCATTGCCTGCAAAAGGAAGTAAAATAAGGAATAAGAATTAAGAATATTAAAAAATGCTCACCTACCATATGATCATATTCAGTACAGAATTGAACTTTACGTACAAACACACTGTGTGCGGTGAACATTGATTGATGTATATGTCTATTTGATTACCCAATTACCCTCTCTTTATTTTCACTATTTTGTCAAGATTGTGGTGTAATCGCCGAGTTTTTCTCACAAGCATTAAATTAAATTGTCAGCTAATCTAACTTATCTAATCTACCAATATGAGAACCTATAGCCTAAGTAAAACGTAGTGTTGGAGAGGAGGTGACAAGGCTAAATTGAAAACACCCACTCCGCTCTCCACTAATAATACTACGAGAAACATCATCATACAGAGGCCGTATTCACCAACACACAGGGAACCCTCCCTTAGGCTCACGTGCGCTCTGAATCTTCGGATCTCGAGCACTATACGTACTCTACTCTTTAGCTCCTTGGGGAGGCGAACGGGATGGTGAATACTTCTGAACCAAAGTTCCCCAAACATACCGTATATAAGCATTTGGTTTCCATCTCCTCAGCATCATCAATACAAATTCATCCAAGTACGGAAACGGGCTGAGGCCAACTCCACCATGGCTGTTCAACTCTGAATACTTACAATATTACTAGTACATCATCATCAGCAACCTTAACATCCAACGATGCAGCCTACGCGCCTACGCCGAACTAGCCGAACCTCCTCAAATTCAAATACGTGGACATGGCAGTTCGCAGATAGTAGTTTCAGAGATCTAGCAAGTGGAAGTGCGTGTAAAATAAAACTGACAAATACTCACCCCCGTTTCCAACTCTTGATGAACACAGTGCACCTCCGCTCGTCGCAATACTAAAATAAAAATACAAAAATTATACAAACCAACTCCATCCATCATGAAAACTGAAGAGTAAACTGCACATCGTGCTGGAAGGCATAAGTAAATGACGAATATACATGCTTAAGTCTATGTGTGATGATTGTATGTCTGAATAACAGTGGTATTCATAAAATAAATGGTGCGCAAAAGCAAAAATACAACTTAGAATTTGCTAAGTAGAGGAAGGAACAAATACAAAAAAAAACAATAATATCCAAAAGAATCACCCATTAGAACTGGAACTATCCTCGCTACATATCAACAACTGTTCCGGTTTGACGTCTTCAGCACCCACGGGAACACAGAGCGAGTCAAGGAAGATGCGTTTCTCACTTGGTGAAGGTTTACCATCTGCAATTTTCAATATAAAAAATCTTTTACGCTTCAACAGCGTGCACCTGTTTTCAAGGCGTTCACACTCAACGTTCTTAGGTCATGTTCCGCAAAGGCTGGGCAATAGAGGCAACGAGTCGAGTTCCAGATAATAAATTGACGAAGATGAAGATAGTGAGATAATGAGTTACACACTTCTCTAGGTTCTCTGGATTGTCTGGCTATGTGGGTATACAGGGCCTCGGTGGCCCATTGGAAACGTCCGCGCTTCGCAGTCAGCCGACCCGCGTTCGAATCCAGCCACAACACATACTCAATACCACCGAGGCGAATCCCCCATTGCCTAGCCTGAAGACTTCGAGAGATTTGTCCTTTCGTCTCGTTGTCAAATACTCTGTATAACTCCACAAAATCTCATTGGAAAGATCAAGGATCGACATTATCTGAAGAAAAATCTCCCCTCCACGCATTCCCCCCGCGGATTGAAGAAGCACGACGCTAGAAAAGAAACCTTCCGCACTTGTTCCATGTACTTGATTGATGTTGTATCTGATTGATTGTATGTGTGAATAAAGTAGTGATATACACTAAATTAATGATGTAATTTACTCGATTTCGGATATTGTGATCACTCACACACCTGTCAATTCTATTCTGTAATAAATGGTATAAGCTTGAAGAGCATGCTCCTTTATAAGGAGTTTCAAGATAAATACGTAAATGAAAATCATGACTTCAATAAACTTACCATAAAATTTGCAGAAGCTAGCACGTTGAAGTACGGTATCCTTCCCGAGTTTACTCGACAAAAACAGTCGAAACGTTCGATTCTTCGTGTACACAGCGTCGTCAAATAATACCTAGAAAAATCGAACAGTTTATTTCATTTCTAGCACATAACATCAGATACCATCATGATAAGAAACACATCACAGACGAAGATTTTCTGTCTGAACTGGGCCCGGACCCAATTCCCAACCGACGGGCTAGTTTTGTAAGTAACACCTCTTCACCTCACACCTATTTTGCACCAGCACCTCACATGACTTACATCACATGTTTCACAGCTCCACCCGCTAGATCTACACACAGAAATTTCAGCCACTTACACTAAATTGGTTTTGAACAGAAATATATACTGTACATAAATTAAAATAATAACCATCTAAACCTAAAGGTAAGCGTATCTTAATGTAGATAAACATCTAACTCTAACATAACGGTAAGCGCAAGTTAAGCATAACTTACTGTTTCTCTACTCCCGTCCGAACTCATTATTCGATAAGGCGGATCGATCAACAGTTTAGTCTTCAACTGGTCGGCAACTTGACGAATAGAAGTTGACGAAGGAAACAATTTTCCACCTAAAGGATACAGAGATAATATCGGTAGAATAAAAATTTACCGAATATTTAATTAAAATTAAATGCTCAGTATGTGAATGTGCTACACCAAACAGCAACACAACCACCAGACATACGACCGGCCACTATGCATTCACACACTATACTACAATACTACAACTTCTCGCGAGAAACATCATCATAGAAATAACATGAACTGTTAATGTTATGTTATGTTCGGTATCCTATAATCAACATTATATATGTCTCGTTCTACGTGAAACTGTGAATCTTAAACTTTCTCATATCTTATTTCATAAATATTTTAGATACCTGGTAAATGGCAAATCAGATGACAGGAGAACTTCTGCGGGGTAGACGAATCCAACGATAGGAAATTCTGAAATCGGAAAATACGGGCAAATTGCTTTAAGTCGTCAAAATAAAAATGCATACATTTCCTAATATCCTAATCTGATTGGATGGCGGGCGCAAGGTATGGGTAGGGTAGGGTAGAAGGAAACACAACAATCGAGAACTCCATAACTCCATACTCCGTAATACGCCAAGCCTCGGCCAAGGCCTAAGCCTAAGACTAAGCCAAGAGAACCTCACATTTTCTGAAACTTCTAATTCGAACATTTCCTTCAGTGTCACACAAGTGGTCGCAATAAAGTGATCATAACTACGCCGACTGTCGACATCTGCAACTGCAACCTGTAATCGTAAACAAATCATGGCATAAACTCGTTGGCGAACTGACCGACGACACCATCATCCGAACCGAATCAGCATATTGCATAATTTTGGATGGTGGTTTTGAGCTCGTAACCATACCACCGTCGCGATTAGAATATTAGGTATGGTGACAATTAGAAACGTATCATAAATATATACAATTTTTGGGAACACTACATATTGGATGATGGTTTTTGGGAACACTACATATTGGATGATGGTTTTGAATGTTGAGTTTTTCCGGCGATTTTTATGCCTTGAAACAAAAATCGTTCCATCTACGCACTTATATGCATGAAGCACGTAAATGGCGAGCGATGGTATGGCTAACTTAGTCTTCGAGTTCGAGTTCACGATCAATTTATGATGTGCATCAAGTATTTGGAACAGCAGCGCCGTCCAGACAGCACACAAATGGACATAAGCTTCCTACTTACTGGATTATTCAATTTTGTAGTTTGGATAATTAAAAAATAGACCTGGATTTGTGTCCTTATTGTATTCCAGGTCAAAGTAGAGTCTGCACGGCGAACCATCCGCAATAAGTTCGTAAAGATGTCGGAGGGAGTATTTCGAATACCAGTGCCAAAAACGGTCCACCGTAGTGGCGATGTATTTCCGAGAACCACCTGAGCATTGATCACGTTAAAACAAGCATTTCAATAAAATAAGTAAAGGTAAATGTCTGAACATAGAACCGTACTGCCGTACAGTTCACAAGTAACACGCACTACAGAACAAAAAAATGCCTTTATATCTATCTTCGATTTCCGCTATTTTTGTAGTCTGGTAGACTGCCCTACAACTACTAATCATTGTAGTTACAAATAGGAATTAATCCGGCAAAATAATCAAAGTAATCTAATCATAACGTTGCTTTTAATTCTATGTTAACTACTCTGTATAATGTGATATTATTACGCAAAAATCCTACCTTCTCCACCCTCGACTTCTTCACTAAAAACCCGAAGGTTCCTAAACTGCGAACGTTCGCCAAGCTCCCTTATTCGTTGTAAAGCAAGTCGCTGCTTGGAAAATGTTTCGAATGGACCCAGAGATTTCTCAGTCAGCGAATCGAAGCGAATCATTGGAACCTAACAATAAAACACAGTCAGGTAATTAGCTAATCAAAGAAATTAGATTCAACCAAACAAATTTATTTATTTATTAAATAAAAAATATACATAAATAACTTAGCAAGGTGACCCTCATCCCCGTTACGAGGCCAACGCCAACGAGACTGACATTAATTTCTAACCGTATTTTAAAAAAGCAATTTGCTCAGAAATAAAAAAGAAACGTACCTTTCCACTCGAGAGCTTCACACGCTTTGAAGCATAGCCACTATTCCGCGCCTCTTCGACTGATGTAGTTATTCCCACAGGTAGTGGACTCGTAGAGCTGTAAAATTTACAAACACGTCAAGCGACCCTGAAACATGAAACATCGAACCACGATCAGTAAGCTTATCATAAAGGCCTGCACTCGCTCGCTCTAGTTACTTTGTTTCTAACGCAAGACGTACTGACGTACAAGGTTATATTTTTCACAGTCTGACAAAGACATAGGCTAGAAAACTCCACATACCTTAACAGACCAAACTGTGGAATGTCCTTGGAGTAGCTGAATCCTTTATTACTATCAATGTCATCAGCTTTGCGTTTGCCTTGCATCCTGAAATAGAAGACACAGATAATCAATCATTGATCAAAATAGGTGAATATGAAAAAGTTCCACGTCAAGACAAACGTCTATATGTGACTTTGCAAGCGATTCAGAATAATTATTTTCATGAAATAACGCGTAGTTGTAGCAATAATATAACAAAAGTCAACACGAGCTATAGCTGGAGGTGTATTCGAATAATTGACGGCAATAATGTGTGGTTTACTGTAGGATAGTGCATGTACACGAAGCACCAAAATTCACAGAAAAATTTGTCTGCCAATGAAAAGAACATGCAAGTCGCATGGAGTGCAGAGAAGGAGAGTAGGTCAAACTAAAAACTACGCGAATGTACAAAAGACGAAAATTTGGGGTTATGGTTAGCCCTGTTTGGCGATGGTGTTGGGGTACCTTATTAGTATATTGATTTGCGGTCATATTCATAAAAAAATTCTTTTATAAAATAAAACCGCTATAGAAAAGTCATGAGAAACCCTTTTACAATCATATATTTTGTGTAGATATACATATATACAACATATTCACCGAAGTAAACTAACCTCATAGTTTGATAGTGATTTGCGCTAACTTACCTAGTTAAATTTGCGAATATGTTGATTTTCCAGATATCTGTAGAAAATATATTATTTCAAAAAGTTTCTCATACTTTAAAAAAGGTATGTGAAATGTGTAAATTTTATAATACGACGCAATAAATATAAATAAATAGTTAGCTAATTTTGGGAAACCGTTGATTTTTCATATAATGAATCTAATAGAAAATAGGTTGTTTTAAAAGTTTTCTTATGCGTTTATATATTGATTTTATAAAAGATCTTTAGAATATAACGGCAAAACGTTTACGAAGATGTTGATTTTCCACATATCTGTAGAAATATATCTTTTTTAAAAAGTTTTCTCATGACTTTTCTACAACGGTTTTTGTATATGAATTTTTATAAAAGTGAATTTTTTTAATGAATATAACGGCAAATCAATATATCACGCCATATGTATTCGTCCTCTGCAACTCACACATTTATCAATATCTTTTTATTCTTACCTTTTCTACAACTTACGCCAATAAAACTGGAAAACTTCTTAGATGAAACTCTATGTTGGCGCTCTCGCTAACAAAGTATATATAGTTAATAAAATTTTGCGAGTGTGGTTTTCGGTATACCTACACTATTATGATTATTTTACATGTTTTCTCTACTGTTATACGGTTTACTTATTATCTTATTATATAAAGTTGGGAGCTTTGTTTGTTTGTTTGTGCGTTTGTTTGAGTGTACGTTTGGATGATGTGCGTTACGCTCAGGTTGTAGGATTGGTTCAGTAGTTCACGTTCCCGTGCACTGAGCCATCTCACTTCCCGAGCGCCCCCCTCACAAACGTCCAAAAAAGGCTGCCTATGAGGAATATGTGTGGTGTATCGTTCGGGCGCGGTGGCGCGCAGCTCATTTTAGGAAACAAAGAACACTCACAACTCAAAGAACTACCAATCAAATCCTTGACAACTTTTTATGAAATACTTTTTGTAATCACTCGTAGTCTAATTTTCATTACTCATTTTACAAAGATTTAGTCGACATTTTTGCACAAAGCATTGAGTAATTCTTGCACATTTCCCTTATTCCATGAAACGAGCGTCCAATCTTGGCGATGTTCGGTCGAACGAAAGAAAATTCAACAGAATTTCTTAATTTCGCGTAGTTTTTGCTTTAGTATGGATAATACACGTATCACCTGTAACGTTCGACGACATTCTTTAGTTTAATACAGTTAAGGAAAAGATCTGTGACAATTTTTTTAGGGATTTTTTCTGCTTTATAGAGTCTAACGATTTGCAGACAGTTTAGGAGGAATACGTTCACCAGTTATATAAAGGGCACACTAAAACTATGTTCGATCCCATGTTTAACATTCGTATAGGTTTCAAAAAGTAAAATACATAGCGGTCACTTATTCCGCTGCTTTTAGGCTTTGGCAATTTTAGACTTATAGAGACCAGCAAGTTGCAGACAATTTAGGAGAAATATAGTCAACAGAAACTAAGTTCTACCCCCGTGTTTGATATTGGTGTAGGTTTCAAAAGGAAAATAACAAAAGTGAAACTATTTCCTTCGGACAAATGTTTGCTTATATAGCCCAGCGAAACATTGCGGCGTATCAGCCACGCGATATTAAGCTGTTTTAGGATTTGGAATTTTTCGATATTATAGAGTCCACAAGTTGCAGACAGTTTAGGAGTAATATAGTAAAGAAACTAAGTTATAACCCGTGTTTAATATTGGTATGGGTTTCAAAAGGAAAAATGAGACACTGGAGTCTCTTGCAGACAAATGTTTCTTCTAACTTATATAGCCCAGCGAAACATTGCGGCGTATCAGCCACGCGATATTAAGCTGCTTTTAGTAGGCTTCGGCATTTTTTTCGGTCCTAGAGTAGAACAAGTTGCAGACAATTAGGAGGAATACAGTCAACAGAAACTAAGATCTATCCCCGTGTTTGATATCGGTGTAGGTTTCAAAAGGAAAAATAACAAACATGAAAACCATTTCCTTTGTGTAAATGTTTGCTTATAACTTATATATCCCAGCGAAACATTGCGGCGTATCAGCCACGCGCTTATTCCGCTGCTTTTCGGTTTCGGAAATTTTTTGGACGCTATATTAGCCCAACGATTTACAGGCAATTTAGGAGGAATATAGTCATCGTCCTAAAATGGGCGAACCAAAACTAAGTTCTATCCCCAGGTAACTATTCTTGCGAGAAATAGTTGCTTCTACTTATAGATATAGCCCAGTGAAACATAGCGACCATCAGCGAATATTGGAAAGACGCCTCAGGCGGCGGTAGCCGACTGGTCACTTCATATTTCTTCAGTTCATGACCTGACAAAATTCGTACACCCCTGCCTCTCTCGCAAATAGCCTCAGGCAACCTAAATGTGGTTCCCATAAGATTTGAACCTGTACCCCATACCGCCCATACGATATACCATGAATCTGTACCCACTGACCTCAACCTGAGACTCCGCCCTCTGCAACCGCACATCGATCACATTAATTAAGCCGGCCTTTCCACAACTTACAAAAGTGTCCCGTCTTAGTCTTTTTTTAGCCAATTTTTGGTTGTCATACTGCTGTACAAAAATTCCTCTTCTCCTTACATATGCTCTTCAATGTGCTCTGCAAATGGTTCTTGAAACTGCTCTCTTGCAACTTTTTTATATTGATGTAGATCTATTTCTATATAAATAAAACTCCACTTCAAGACAGTATCGTTATTCACGCTTCTGAATGTATAGTATTTTTGCTCCTCACTATTTGCTCATATCGATTCATGTCAACCTAACACTATTTAT
>JAANDG010000562.1:0-95391 GCA_036852015.1 Pelodera strongyloides
CGAGTATTCGAAAACTTCTTGCAGCTTGTAGGGCACCCTTTTATTGAGTCCGAGGCCGTATTCACCATTCCGTTTCCCTGCAGGGAATCGCTCCCTGGGGACAATTTTCAAAAAATTAATCCCTAGGGAGCGATTCCCCGACAAATTAGTGATTCACCATTTTTCCCTATTTCCCCAAATGCTGTCAGGGAGTAGGGAATCTGTCCCCCACCTTTGGCTCGGGGTCTAATGATTCCCTGGGCACTTTTTCTAATGTTTACGGTTTTTATTTGATTTTTTCTAATGTTTAATTACGGGAATTTGCCCTATTAAAAGGTTTTTAATTTATAAGAATAATATAGTGCAAATTATGGACAAAACGGGCTTCAATTTTTACTGTCAAAAATTAACCAAATTTGACTAGGAACTTAAATTTGAGCAGGCTATGCGGCTACGCCTCGTACACTATTAGATACTCAATATTTTTTCTTTTATTGGTTGTGAGTGGTTTTCTAAAATTAAATTATACCTACAAAAAAAGTCTCATATTATATTCGCTGAAAACGAGATTACAACAACGCCAGCGCCCCCCTCCTTATTTTCGAAAATGACAAAATGGACATGGCACTCACTCATTTCTTAGCTCACCAAGAATAAAATGAAATTCACTGAAAATTTAGAATTCCCTCAAAAATAAATGGAGTTTGCTCAGATGGAGAGGTGCACTAATAGTTTAAATTTCCGTTTAAAGTTTAATTTCCCCGCACAGTTTATTAATCCCTGTAGGGAAAAAATCCCTATCTCCCCAAATGAGTGTGAATCGGTTTGCAGTTCGGGGAACAGGGAATTTCTCCCTGTAGGGATAAAATCCCTCAGGGATTTTGTCCCCAGGGATTATTTGTCCCTGGGGACAAATTCCCCGTGAGTGGTGAATACGGCCTCTCTGCTCTACTGCCAATTTCTAAAAAAATATTCGGATTTTCGTTGAGAAAAATCCAAAATGTTCAAAGGTCTCAAGGACACTTTTGACATTTAGTTTAAGCTCGAATGATGGTATACGCAATGTAGAATATTTATATAGAATGTAATCCAAAAATCTGTTCCTATTGCACCGTTTTACCAACTTTCCTGTAATTTTCACCACTAAAACGTAAGTTCATGTGCCCCTTATCGCACTGCTTGAGGCTTGGACTAATACAATAAAACTAAAAAAGACATAAGAAAAATGTCGCACACGAGAAATATTGTGCAAAAAGCGGAGAGACTTATGAGCAACGTTTTTGGATTCAGAACTTTATCTATCATTTGCGGCTTTTAGGCTATTACTTGTCCGTTACGCTAAAGCGAGGTGTAGACCTAAGTTTCGACTCTATAAAGACTATAAAGACTACCAATTCAGTTTCACAAACCATCCATTTTGCTTTAACGTTGTTTAACCCAGGTTTACACTCCACTTTGGTACCTTTTCATTTTCTTTGACACTCTTTTTCAGAAGTATTTAGGAATTTAGGTGCTTCTCACATCTCACTAACAATAAGATAGATATAGAGCGTTGGTAGTTAAGCTAAGCTTCTCCCTATGAAAATTAGAACTCCCTAAATAATCAGTAGTGACATTGCTGAATCTCTCAGGAAATCCGTTAAAGGTCTTCTTGCATAACATTTTGTAAGGCTCACATATTTCGGTACCAATCATATACCTTGCATAGGACTTATGTGAAACGAACACTTGATTCCACAGAATTTCGATTATTGCCGAAAATTGTCAATGGTGAATGCATGGTTAGAAACTTTTTAGTTACAGCGACACATGTTTACCCTCGGACCTTACGATCAAGCAGCCGGTCCGCCTATGGTAACAAATAATTTCTATGGAAATTATGTTCCCCCACGTGCTTTTATCACAGCCTATGGTCCCGGTGACGACTGTGTTCCTAGTGGCGACATAACTGAAATCTGCTTTCGGTGTGTTTTAGCTTACAATAATGGTTCTTGGAATTGTGCCAATTTGTAGTTCTGCTTTGAAAAAATGAGGGAAACGTGAGCCTGATATTCTCCTTCTTATCTGCCGCAGAACACTTTTTATTCTAATCAGTAAGCCTACTAGTGAGCTTATTTTGTGCGAAGTCATGAATAAAAAGGTCATTTTTAGCCCGTTGGTGCCCGGAGGAAGAAGATATATTGCGTGCGAGAAAAACGAGTTGGATACAATTCCACGGTCCCAAATTTTGCCACTAGGCCTGCATGTTAGCTTAGAGGGACTCCGAATACACTGGCAAAGACCTGATTCGCTTGGTAAGGCGTGTTACCTATTGGAACTTAAGCATGATCCCCACGAAGATTGTCCGAGCCTATTAATTGATGTATTAAAGAGAAATATCTGCCGATTTTTGAAACACATCGTGGACAGTTGAATTCTTATGTATTTATGCAAAGCTGCTCGAATCCAGCTCGATATTTTTTATTCTAATTTATGATCATTTGCATAGGCCGCATAAGAATGCTTTTGTACTCGATGTGTTTGAAAAACCGGCCGGTATTTCGCTTTGAATAACACCACAGGTCTAATAATCAACATCGAGAGCTAGGTGCAAGAAGATTTGTTGTTGTTGTTTGGCATAAATCAGTACCACAGTTTGCCTACCACAGTTTATGTTCAGATTTCACGGTTCCGTACCCGTACATGATTGAAATAGAGGGCCGAGAGGACTCACTCCACGCTATGCTTCTTCCAGTCACTGCTAACTCTTATTCCTTTCCAGCACTACCGGGTGTTTTGTATGACGTAAGTCACGGCATTATTCTAGTAACCTCTTTAATTTAAAGTTTTCCCAATGTTTCTGTGGTAAATCTCCCAGGTTGCTCAAACGTTGCTGCGTAAACCGTTTTGCATACTACGCAAAATTGGGGAAGATATTCTCAAAAGAAGATCCTCAGAAGTGAACCGCAGTTTGAGCTTGAAAATGCGTTTCTGAGACTAAAATACAAAGTGTTGCATCGTAAAATGCTTCTAGATATCGATTTCATTAATGTTAACATATTCGTTTGTGTTTTCAACCCGTTGTACGTCCGGAAAAGATAATTCATGACATGAACTCCATACATTATCATTTCTAAACGTCTAATAAACTAATCATTTTAGATCACGCTCCATTACCTTCTTCTTGGCCAACTTTATCCAGAAAATGCATTTATCAGGAATGCTAAAGCAAGCAAGTTTTTGCAATATTTCACACTTACCCGGTGATGAAAACAACTTCATTTGTACTCCCTGTGCGTTGAAAAAAAAATGAACGACGGTTTTGTTAATATCCAGATTTAAAGCGAAATACTGACCGGGTTTTTGAAACGCATCGTGGGCAAGTGAGTTCTTATGTATTTATGCTAATTTACTCGAATTTAGCCGGATTATTTATTCTAATTTACGCTCGTTTGCATAAGCTGCATACGAATGCTGGTCTACCCGATGCGTTTATAAAACCGGCCGGTAATTCGCTTTAAAGGGACAGGCCCATCAAATTAAACCTATATTTACGATTTCGTCTTAAAGGGTCAGGCCCATTTCAAATGACCCCTATTTTTGATGACTCCATCGGATTCTCCGTTTAAAATATAGTAGGCTGAATTTTTTTTCTAATTTTCAAACGCAAAATTCACACACTATTCGGCAATTTACCGTGGGCAGTCATACCCAACTATTTATCGCAGTATACACGCCCCTTCGCGCTGATTGGCCAATTTCGCAATTGCCACGCCCAATAGAGCATATTGCCCAATTAGCGCGAGTGGGGCGTGACAACTGCGATAAATAGTTGGGTATGACTGGCAATGGTAAATTGCCGAATACTGCGTGAATTTTGCGCTTGAAAATTAGAAAAATATCGTATCCTACTATATATGATATGAAGAATCAGATGGAATCGTCAAAAATAGGGGTCATTTGAAATGGGCCTGACCCTTTAATTTTTATTAAAGTGTTTATTACAATATATGCAAACCAAATTTTATCGACATTCACAACGGGGAACTTTCTCCGACGAGCGCATCACAAATGTATACCGTTGCCTGGCCCTCCTCTCGTTGTCTATCCGCTCTGGTTGTCTGCTCTCTCGGTTTTTCCCTGGCACCTCTTTATTGAGCATACTCTCTCATGCGTAATTTTGTAACTGTGTTATAACATACAAGAAGTAAAAGAATTATTAGGACTAAATGGATGCAAGTACGGTACCCTTATGAGTTGGGTTCGGCGTAAAAAAGTTCCCCTGGGTGAATGTGGATAAAAATTAGTGTGTATATATTGTAATAAACGCTGCTAATAAAAAATAACATGAAATCATAAATATATGTTTATTTTGACGGGCCTGTCCCTTTAAATGTTTTTGTTCACCGGACTCTTATCGTTTAGTGCGTTCCAAGAAAGAACTGGAGCAAGTGTACCTTGCAACAGCAAAAAGCCCCAAAAGTGTGCCATTTCTAGAAATCTACAGGCAAGTTAATAAATATTTGATAAAAAAAACCACCGCTCAGAACATAAGGTTGTTCTTCTGCATTGCAGATCAGAGGCCGTATTCACCACTCAAGGGTAAACATTTCTCTAGAGACAAAACTGTTGGAACGCATTTTTCGGGAAGGAGAGTGAGTGGTGAATGCAAATTTTGTGACATAATCTCGCTTTCTAGGTAAATTTTCTCCGAGAGACAGTTTTCTCATGGGGTAAACGGAGTGGTTCATACGGCCTCAGTATCGTTTGTAGAAAACCTAAAGATGGTGTAGATATTCAAACCCAAACGTACGTTTCAGGTTTTGTCGTTGATCCACCTCGTTGGCACATCATGTCTTTATTCAAAATCCGTTTCACAAAAAAAACATTCATTTAAATTAAAGAGGTTACTAGATTACTAGAATAATGGCGTAACTTGCGTCATAAAAAACACCCGGTAGTGCTGGAAAGGAATAAGAGTTAGCAGTGACTGGACTGGAAGAAGCATAGCGTGGAGTGAGCCATCTGCCCTCTATTTCAATCTTGTACGGGTGTGGAACCGTGAAATCCGTGAAAAAAAAAAGTTCACCTACCGGTAACACTCTTCAGATGTAAACCGGCCTCTTATTTCCGTGATATTGTGAAGAACGGAAACGGAATAATGAAGACGTACATCAAGGATGATATGGGAATCGCAGCAAACGCGATAAATGGAATTATTAGCGGTGACTAACTTGAGACATTTACGATGGCGGATGACTTGAAGTAATTTTCGCGTCTTACAATTAGTTCCCGCTTTACTTCGGAGTAATTAGCTTGATGTCACGGAAAGGAACGTTGGCATGCGACAGGAGCGGCGTTGTTTCAGCTGGAAAACTTTCTGGTCTTTTCGTCGCAGCTAACCGCCCACATTTCCATATCCGTTTTATTTTCAACAATTAACTGAACATACTAACCGTGAGTGTCTCTAAAACCCACTCTGATGTGCATTTGGATTCGCTTGATTGAGTATATATTGTTTTGCTTTTCATCCTGGCTCTGTAAGTTATGGGGTTTCCAAGTATGGTGGTGAATATTTACAGTATATTGGCCGTGCAGAAATACGGTATTATTGAGAGAATCACACCGATTTTTGGGATACTTGGAAACCCCATAAAACAAAGCTTTAATTAAAGGGATAGGTTCATCTCAAATCACCTCTCTTTTTATTAGCATCATTCACAATGAAAATTAAATCAATCACAGAACAATACGCCTCGAAGAAGAAGCTTCGTTTATTGGAAGCTAGTTGATCGGAAGCCAAAATCTAAACTCAAAAACTAATACCGTACGCTGGCAATTAGCGGGCTAATGGCAAATAGCCAAGAGCGAATTAAATGATATACTACACGGGAAATAATGACCTGCCGAGTGTAGTTTGTAACTTGGCTAATGCCATTAGCCCGCTCGATCTGTGTACGGTATTAGTTTTTGAGTTTAGATTTTGCCTTCCGGTCAACTAGCTTCCAATAAAGGAAGCTTTTTCTGCGAATCGTATTGCTCTGTGATTGATTTAATTTTCATTGTGAATGATAGTTGTGCTATTATCAATAAAAACAATAAAAGAGGGGTGATTTGAGATGAACCTATCCCTTGAATGTATATTCCCACTACAGGTCTTTTCTTCATGGTGCGACCAATCAACTTTGGCGAGTTGCCGGACACATCGCCTTTCGGTGATAAAATGCTCATTTTGGAGGCCGATAGATTTCTCAACCCGATTCTACACAAGTTTGTATTTAAATTGAAATACCGGCCGGTTTTTGAAACGCATTGCGTACACCTGCTTTTGTATAATAGTTTTACCTCTGTATGTGTTTCAGCATGTATTTCGCTGACTACTACCGCTTCAACTACGCTAAATATGCGACAGTTGTGGTATGCAGAAAGGGATCGGCTAATGACAAGTTGGTATTTCCATATATCTTCCTCCCGTTTAAAAAGCATCACATATAATGATTTCATCATATATAATGATGATGATTTATACCACCTCATTCCATGTTCTTTCTTTTGTGTTTCAGTCAATCTTCTTGTTATATAAAAGAGTAACTGTAGTGGGCGCTAGCACCCTGTGCGTTACGGAAGTTTAATTTGAATAAACTGTTTCGCAGTGTAAATTGGGTGGAGAGGCAAACGAAGCTCATTATGCAAAAGAACAACTTTGTGGTTTTGACTTTTCACAAGAGTTTCATCTACGTTTTAGACATTTCATAAATATGGAAAGACGCCTTCAGGCGGCGTAGCCCTCTGGTAATTACATTTCAATTCCTACAACATTAGGATTTACAAGTTTAGATATTGTTCCGCTACGCTGAAATTACTGAACCCAGAAAACAATGACCTGCTGCGAGTTCAGGTACTTTTCGCTTATTATATTGATTTTTTTTTGGAGATTAAAAAAATGTAAATCGAAATTATAGATAACTTCCATAATGCAAAGTTGTGTAGTACTGTACCAAATCCAAATGAAGGGAACAGCGCCGCTACCGTAATCCCGTTCGCTTATTGGAGCATAATATAGAGAATAGACGACGGGGCGGAGCAAATAAAAATGGAGATGTTTGCATACTGTAGTACCCGCACGAAGGACCATTGCTAATTTATCTAGAGAACAACGTTCTTTTTTTAGTAGAAACGAGGTTGGTTTTGCTGTAGTTTTCTTCATCTATAAAATGCGCCAATAGTTTTCCTTTAGGAAAAAAATTAACCGTTCACATTTTTAAATTTAATTAAGTTTGTTTTACGCTTCAAGAGCGTGCACCTTTATTCAAGGGAGTTCAAAGTACAATTTCAAGGTTTGCTTATGACATGTTCCGCAGACGTCCTGAGCAGTAGGCGACGAGTTCCAGATGACAAATTGCTCGACGTCTTCGGGCTAGGGCCAGGAGGGTTCGCCCATGGTTCCCTCGCCTGGCGGCGGTTGGTTTCAAAGATGTCACGGGCCGGAATCGTTATTTTCATTTTCAGGAGCTCCAAGGCGGTGTGAACCAACCAACTAGCTCTCCGATACAATTTTCATACTCGACTAATGCGGTTCGTTTATTTGATAACTATTTTATAACAACCGCCGAATAGCTAATGAAATGTCTGAGAGTCTGAGCAAGTAGTATAAGTTTAGTATAAAGATTATAAAGTGCATCCGGTTCACCTTGGCCCCACCCTTGAAAACGAGAAATCAGTTTGAATTTGGAAAACCTTACTCAAATCAGTTCTTTTTCAGAATTTATGGGTTGAAATTTGCGTAACTGAAGACGTAGACCTAAAAGAGTACCTAACAAAGGACCTAAATGAGGTTCCAGGGAGATGGAAGAACGTTGAACACATCGGTTTGTTTCACTATTACTTTTTTTTAATTCTAATTAACAATTTTTCATAATTATATTCGGTAATTAACATAACATAACATAACATTTATTACGAACATAAAATGTCGCAAAAGTTTTTTCAAGGCAATGCCACAATGAATAACTATGAAACGTGAAAATGCAAATCTGATTAAAAGCACCAAATAAAAACATTGTAGATTTACAGGAATAGGCGAGGGACGCAAACATGTCATGTCAGTGACAGCCCGCTTCCATCAAATCTACATATACTAATGATATTATTTCGTTTAGTTCCCGACCCGGCTCGTCCTGGACAATAGTAAGAGCGGAAGACCGCGTACTATGACAAGCAAAAATAATGGATAAAGCACTCGGAACTCTTTTAGCCTGACAAATACAAGCACACCCTAGATTACCGTTTATTTCGATCCGAATTTCTACGTGCAATTACCAATAGGGTGACACAAAAATCGTAACATACATACATGTGTACCATTTGTAATTTGATTAATTACCTTCGCACTGACGTTAACATACATATGCGTATTCTTATTTTATTTCTTATTTAGGATCTACCGTTTGTCACATGCCTTTAAATGTTAGAGCTACAGTTTTGCAATGAAACCATTTTTGTTGTACACCCTTTTTATTTGTTTTCAAATACTTTGTTATGTTATTATGTAGTTGTCACTTGTCACTTTCAGCATTGATTGTATGTGTGAATAAAGTAGTGATATTTTATTTTTAACTGATGAAATAATAAACGGTACAAGTCCTCATGACCCCTAAAGTTGTGCTGTAGTATTCTGCAATTCTGCTCCTTATTTACCATAGAGAAATAACTAATAGCTTACATTTGAAGGACTGCGCCAAGTTACCACGGTAATGTACCGCTGAAAAAATCTAGAATACGTTCTTCTTTAGCTTACGCCTACGGAATAGAATCCCAGTGACTTTAATTTGACTAACAAAAATTGTTCAATAGCCGCGCAGAAAACAATTCTCTGCTACGGCTGAGAGCGAGAATGCGCCACCAGTACGACCTAGCGCGTGGCACACTTGCGCCGCACATTCCGCGCCCCGCAAAAAGCGCGCCAGCAGGAGCTGTACCTCTGCTTCTGCTGGTTCGCAACCCCAGAATAAGATTATAGCTCCAAGATGCAGCTATTTCTTAGTTGTGCCGCATCCCTCATAAAAAGCGGCAGGAACTGTATCCTTTTGGCACGCAACCTACCAATGAGATTAAATTAAATATTTATTGACACATAGCTAGCGACACGCTGCAGCTTATCCTGCCCGGTCTCACAAATGCCTATGCATATCTAGGACTACAAACCACAGCTCCACAACATCGCAGCGAGAAACAGGGTTCGCCTTAGCAGCATCGCGATCGTTTAAACTGCATTGGTGGTGCACAAGCGTACAATTCCAAATGGCGCGCAGCTCCTCAAAATTGCGCGAAAACTCTATAATACAATTTAGACATCGGGCGAATAAGGCATAAAGACTAAAGCGCATAATAAAGCCGTGTGCAGCTTCTCTCGCGTGCGCTCGGCTAGCTCACTACACCAAAATCGAAATACTGAGGAACAAAAAGGCTAAAATAAAATGACTTCCTGCATCGTCGTTCTGCTTTCTGCCAGATCCGATATCCGTTGACTCCGCTCCTTGTAATCGAATCCCAAACAAACAACACAATAATTTTGTTTAAACAACAATAAGCAACACAATAATTTTTTTCAAAATGTATGTACTCTATGTATACTGTCAATGTCTAGGTGTTTATAGGCTGTATTCTTTTATTACCTGTAAGTAGTTCACGAATTGCCGGTTATATTTGTATGACCCCGTACTTGTTTTTTTAAAGCGAAATACCGGCCGGTTTCTGAAGCACATCGTGGACAACTGAATTCTTACGTATTTATGCTAATTAACTTGGGTTTACTCGAATTTTTATTCTAATTTATGTTTATTTGCATAGGCTGCATAAGAATGCTGGTGTGCTGGCTGTGTTTTCAAAAGTCACCTTTAATTACCTTTGTTCTTCTGTAAATGAAAACAGTGGTAGGCCTAATAGATTAGTTGTCGTTCTATTACCATATGCGTACCTCAGTCAGCCCATTTTATTATTTTGTAATTTCCTATTGCGTGTATAGTTTAGTCTCTCATGCACATGCTCTAAATGTTCCGTTTTTGTTTCAGAGTTCACACATTTTCCTTGAAAATTAGTTTAATCCTTTTTAATACTACATTTCGCGATTTTGAAGGCACATTTATTTCGCAAACATTTTTTTTTTCATAATTACTGTTCTTTTTTGCCCAAAGGAGTAATAATATTCGAAATTTTGATCCATGATAATAGAGCATCAATACATTTTCTATTTGTGTGGCAAACAGATTCTGACAATGGAACCCTGTTTTTACTTTTTTTGCGCGGCGATTGCAGCGCTCACACGCAGTGAGCGAATTCGCCGCCACGCGCTTTCGAAGGCTAAACCTGCAAATAGGTGGCTAATAAGCACGGTTGTTTTTTTATACTCACTGCTCATAGCGTTTTAGTATTGACAAGTTTACTGATATTTAACCCCTGTTGAGGCAAACAGCGCCTTTTTAATTGCATGGTATTTTGTAAAAAAAAACTTGTAAAATTTGCAAAAATAATTGCTTCTGAGAAATGTTTGGTCGAAGATTATTAATATAAAATTGACGTTTGCTCCATTATTGTCATGGAAACGTTGCTGAGAGCTTTAATTAAATTACTATTATCATTTTATGCATTCATTTTTTTTATTTCCCGCTGAAGCTGAAGTGATGCATATTTCAAACGATCTCATAGCCTCAAATATTTAAAAGGAGTGATGCCCCGTGTTTTTGTGAACAGCAGGTAATACCGCTTTAACCTATTTTTTTTTTTTTTTTGTAAGACGAAAATGGATAGCAAGATTGCATAAATAGGTTTTGAAACAGCCTTATGCAATGATGAAACTCCGCAGCATTGCCGCTCACGTGCGCCACCTCAATCTGTTGGACCTTCTTTTTGTGCGCGGCGATGGCGCGAGTTTCACGAGGTACAACATTATGATACATCACCACAAATATAAATACCTTCTCATAAGCACTCCAGAATAGTTTTGCTGATGATGTATTTTTTCATTACTCGAATTTTTTGTGCAGAGAGTAGGTTGCGTCGGCCAGGTCGCTCCAAAATAGCCGCAATATTCATAATATACTACATGAGTCTTTAGACAATACAAGTGAATTGTTCTCCTTTTAGTTTTGCGAAGGATCAGGACGCGAATCGTGCATTAGAGAATGCAAAGACTTCAAAGGAATCCATTTTAATTCTCAAAACACCTTCCGATTACCAGCAAGATGTCGGAAATAATATGTCAAGTTTACTCCTCACCTTCGATAAACTGCGGTATTTTTTATTCATTATGGCAGGCTAGAATGAGGTTGTTGTTGTGAGTTCGTGCACTGATGAAACGCGGGTAGTTCTCGGCGGACAGCGAAAATTTAGAGCCGGATAAAAAAGTGCGCGTTGACTTCGCCCAAGCCTCGCCAGTTTGTCGCGACAGCGCCCGCAAGCCTCGCCAGTTTGTCGCGACAGCGTCCTAAGCTTCGCCAGTTTGTCGCGACAGCGTCCCAAGCTTCGCCAGTTTGTCGCGCCACGCCCCAAGCTTCGCCAGTTTGTCGCGACAGCGCCCCAAGCTGTGCCAGTTTGTCGCGACAGCGCCCCGCCCCAAGCTTTGCCAGTTTGTCGCGACAGCGCCCCAAGCTGTGCCAGTTTGTCGCGACAGCGCCCCAAGCTGTGCCAGTTTGTCGCGACAGCGCCTCAAGCTTCGCCAATCGACAGCGCGCGCGAGAACCTGGCCAGAGTCTTACTAATATAGTATTGAAAAAGTGACACTAATACATTTGTATATGCATGGCTGAACTTTGGCATGCATGCAGTCATTTAAGCCGAAAAGCATGCATGCCGTCAATCGTGCAGCAGGCGTGCTTTTTTTGAAAGTCAACCGCTGGTCATGCATGCCGCAGTTGTTGCACTAACCGTGCATTTTCATTTTTTCGAAAAAATCACTTTTTTATGCTTTAAAGGGACAGGCCCATCAAAGTTAACCTATATTTACGATACGTCCATAGTGACTATCAAGCATTTTTATTACAATATATACAAACTAAATTTCACATTTATTTGCCATTGAAAACTTTTTTCCGATGCGCTCTGCTCAAATGTATACCGTAGAGCGCAAATATCCTTGTCGTCAATGCAAATTTATCGTGAAATTATAATGCGATTAAAATTTGCATATATAGCTTTGAAATCTGCAGTTTTATGGTATACATTTGAGCAGAGCGCATTGGAAAAAAAGTTGTCTAGGGCGAATAATGGTGAAATTTAGTTTGTATATATTGTAATAAAAATGCTTGATAGTCATTATGAACGTATCGTAAATGTAGGTTTATTTTGATGGGCCTGTCCCTTTAAAATCAGTAATTATTTACACACGTTTATTATATTATTTAGCCAATAAGAGTAACATAATAAATACCTTATTTTGAAGGGCATGAATTTTCAGCCAAACTTCTGTATTTTAGAAATGTTAGGTTACCGACGTTTGATATATGGCTGGATTTTTGTTTTTAACTAATAAAATAATAATTATAACAAATTTAGTGGGATTTTAATTGATTTTAAGTTGGATTTTAAACTTCCCCATGTTTACGGCAATATGCATAAATGGATGCCGCATGCAGACCGGATTGTCCCCCGCATGCATGCCGCCTGCCGGAAAGCATGCATGCAGTCACCATGACGGCATGCATGCTTGTCCAAATGACCGCATGCATGCGAATTGTGACCTGAGGAGTTTAGCTCGATTTCAACGCCTCCGGTTCTCCTGTCAAACAGTGAATTTTCCACTTCGCTGCTCACAGTTCCACTCAAATTGGAAATTAGTTCGAAAAAGATTGAACTTCATTGGGAGCATCCTACATTACCACGTAAGAATTTACAATTTTTTTTGTTCTGTTTGTGGCGTAATAGAAAGCATTTTTCAAAATAGCGATCCTAAACTCATATTCTTTAGCAAATTCACACTTGACTTATTTTTTTTCATAAAAAATAGTCAGATATTATTTTACCGAGGAAAGGCACCGTTTATAAAAGGAAATATATCTGTATATCCTTTAGCTAGTGTCAAATACTTCTACCAACTTCTACCAACACCAAGGGTGTTCTCAAAATCAAAGTTACTTCGCTTTATTTCGTGTGGTGCAAATTGCTCCATTGAAGCTCAACCGGGAGTGAAATATGACGTGAGTGACATATTATATTACCCTAATATTCGTAGAATATTCAAGATTCTGTTTGGCTCATGGTTCAAAAACTTTCATTATTGTCACTTTCATGATTTTAGATTATTATTGAATGTCGCGATGTTTCCACTGGACGGTTAATCGTAGTTGGTGGCGCACCAGGTGTTAGGGCCAGTAAGTTCCTTTCTACTTTTAACTTCTAGTAGAATTCTAGCTGAAAAACCACTTGGTGACCGGTCACCGCCCATTTGGAAACCACTCAGAGGCCATGTCCATTCGACAACAGTTTTCGCAAATCCTCCGGTTTCTATGTAGTGTGTCCCCTTTCAAAACAAATTTCCGCTTTTCCAGATGAATATGTAATATGTTATTGTTCCTTTTTTCCCAGTTCAATTTAGACAGATTCTACTAATTATCATAAAGACAAATTTCAGTGTTCTCCAAGTCCGAAATGGAGCTGTCTTATAACCAGACACTACAAAATATTGGTGTCAATTTCCGAGAGTTTAATTATATTTATCGGTGGGCACTTTTAATTTTATGTTACAGAGAAGCGGCGGGTGCACAGCGCATCGCTACCCAGATTGGAGTGCACGCGTAGCCAGCCGCGCAAATTGGAGGGCGGACGTAGCCAGCCGCGTACCGCGCAGAGGGGGGGGGGGGCGTACCCAGCCGCGTAGGGGGGCAAAAAGAAGGGCCCCCTGGCTGGGGGTGCGCTGCGCGGTTGGAGACCAGAGAAGAGTGTACAATTCATTCGTATTTTTCAGGTGTAAACCCTTTCAATACTGGTCGAATATTAACCGTAACCGGCAAGGAATCATGGAAACGTATATAAAAGACAATTATGGGCAACCGGGAAGCCCTATAAATGGGATGATATGTGGTATTTTTTTTACATATAATTATGAAATAAGAAGGCTACGTTGCCTGAGGCCTCTTTCCATACTTATGATACGTCTAAAACGTGCATGAAAATTCTGATGCACAATCACAAACATGTTCTTTTGCATACTGAGATTCCTTAGAGCTTGACACCATTTTTATACCGCGGCACAATTTATTCTAATTGAACTTCCCGTGAGACCAAACTCACGCTACAGTTAATAATAAGATGTGTGTGGTTGCGATAAGTACAATGCTCTTCTATAGAGCTTCATTGAGGAAATTTGGGTGGTGCGCGGCAAAAATCTGGTGCAAAAAGGTCGCGCGGCGAGAGGTCTGGAAGGCACGAAAATATTTGATTTGTGGTGAGATGTGTGACCCTAGTTTTTTCGCCGCGCACTACATAAGTGGGGCTGAAATGTGGCGCACTCCATGCGCACGCTTAGAAGACTGTTTATGTCACCTAGTATTTCCAGGCTTATTCTTCCACGTTCGCACGCTAAGCGACGGTTCACTGCCTTCAAAGTCCCCATTTGGTAACTTTAGACTCAAGCTGCCAGCGCACACCTTTCTGAACAAAGAAACACACAGGTATTGTTACTTCATTGTTATATTCTCCAAGTTTTTCAATCGTTTAATACACGTGATTTAGAGTGATTCAAAATGATGTTAACTGATGGGCCAGAGAAAATCATGTCACTCATTTCAGTATGTACTTTGCTAATTACTACAGCAAAAACTCTACTCATTATGTGACAATTGTGGTTTGTAAAAAAGGATCATATACGGACAGGTGCGTTATTTATCAGCTGATCCGACCCATAATATTCGAATCGGAACTTCTTTTCAAATGGTAGTGTGTTTCCTGTAAGGACACATAAGACAACAGTGGTGCTAGTTAGTAAATGATGTAGGAATTGACGATTCCTGTGAAATTCAAGACTGGACATGTTTCACAAACCACTTGCCATATAGCTTTAGTATCGCCCAATTGTTGATGCTCATGATTAATATTAGTGTAGTGTACTGTACTCGTGTACTATCCTGTTTCAGATACTGTTCGACATGGTTAGTAATACTCAATCCGGCAACAAATCCATTTCTTCGTGTCAAGGTATGAAATAACTAGGTAATCCTCGTCACGAAAAAAATAGAAACTGCGATAGCCTATATTCTACCACGTAGGGATAAAGTGGGTAATGACGAATAGCTTCCGGAGCCTAGTTAGCCGTAGTTTTTCGATTTACGAAAAATCTTATTATATAAAAGAGAAGAGTTTACTTTTTTGTTTGTGTGAACGAAACGAAATTTTACGTTTCAGACCTTTGGTACAAGTAGTCCCTTTTCAACACTCTTCAAAATAAGCGCAGTCGAATTTTTTTTACATAAACTTGGAAGATACGTTTCAGACGTTTCACATAAGCATGCAAGTATGATCATTTTAGTAGGATCGCCTGATTATAAAGATAAAGGAGTGATCATTATAAATTATAATAATTACAGTACAACGGACATGGCAAAGGAAAGATTCCATCGTATCACTTCAATAAAGTCAGTGTTTACTTTTCATTCGCGAACCAATAATTGCATGGCAAAATAAAAATGCAACCATTAATATATCAAATTTAAATAAGCAAGCAGGTTGCAGTAAGTATAATATGCTTTTTCTTGAACTCGATTATTTTGATCCAATTTTCACGCAAAACAGCGCTGAGTTCCAGAAAACCGGTACGTTTTACATAATTCAGGCTGTCATTGTCGAAGTCTTTTACACGGAGCACATTTCAATTAAGGACGAGCTTTTGGACGTGATTCAACCCAGTGTGGGCTTGTTCCATATTTAATATTTTTGATCTTGTAACAACTGCTATTTCTAACAATCAGACCACAAAGAGGGAGAGAGACAGAGAGAGAGAGAGAGAGAGAGAGAGATAGAGAGAGAGAGAGAGAGAGAGAGAGAATGCCGGCGGTTGACATCTCCTTACAAGTCCTGTAAACCAACCATATTTACAGGTTCTACTGCATCGTCAAAGAATGAGGACAAAAATTTGCGTCCAAAAGTCAAAACTGCAAGCAGACGATGTCGAAAATAAAGTGACAGAATAAAATTGTTAATCCCGTGGATTGTGCATCATACCTACAGAAGATATACATATTAAGATCATATAGAAGACGGAATTACTAGCAAAAAAAACTTATTTTTGTAATTCTTTCAAGCCATAAGCCATAACAAGATGGATGCAGCAAGCTTCAGTTTGTCGAGATATCATATGATTTTTGTGTTCTCTGTCACATTAAAGATTATTATAGGCTAGGTATATTATAGTCTAGAGTTTATTACTAGATCCCATGACAGACAAAATTGTAAAAAAAGCAAAAATTGTAAAAAAAAACGGTTATTGGTCGGTTCGGCTCGACCTTTCTCATTACAGTAACCATTTATGCGAGTTTACATAGGGTGCTACCTATAAGGCGTTTCATCAAAAAACCTTGCAAACTTACAATTAATTCGTGAATAATGCTTGGTCGTTCGTTACTGTATTTTCTTGTTTTCACCATTTTATTCCACACCTTACTCCTTCCGCTTAACATTTTTATTTATGTCCGGGAATTTCCATGACAATGTAAACATTCTCCAAGCGACTAATGGTGTAAAATTAACACTTCGTCTTTCTTTTCTTGTACCGGGAGCCCCGCCTATGTGATTCCCGAAATTCTTACTCTATTCTACCAAACTATTCCAAACTCACACCCTTTTCCAAGATTCCGCAATGCAACTAATTCGTCAGCTTCTTATACTAGCAGCAGTAAACTGTTTAATTTTTATTTTATCTTTACAAAAGTGTCCTTAAAATATAATGCAACAGAATATTCTTTTGTCTTTTGGTCGTACGAATAGTTAGCGAAAAAAAATGTACGGAGAAAAATACATCTATCTTTACGTCTTTACCAGACAAGCTGTGAACAAGTGGAGGCCTTGCCGTTTTGAAGTATTGTGAGAAATGTTAATATTTATTTAGATAATTCATCTCGGTCAATGTCTGTTCTGTCAGTATCACCGAAGCTCACTTAGCGTTGTGGTTGAGATTCTACTTGGCAGACAAGAAGTGACAAATACAAAGATGGAAACTGAAACACTGAAATATTGTCTTGAAAAATGTCTGGAAACTGGCTGTGAAAATGTCCTTTTCTGCAATGATGTTTGTTGGTTTCCTACGAAAGATGTTATTGCCGAAGTCAATGATCTTGCACAGAATAAGGTGGCTAGTTTGCCAGATATAGGTGTGTTTTCATTCATTTTAACGTGTTTGATAAGAAACAATATACTGAGTGAAGATAATTTGAAACGCCGTGCAAACCGGAATCTTTTGTTCCTTGCACTCAATTATAATACTTGATTGATTTCAGTTTCCAGCCCAAAACTCAGCTTTTGCGTGATGTATGAATACATTGCCTCGACAACGACCTCATCGACCAGTAAAGCTAAAAGTCACCAATTTATTTTTTTCAAACTCAAGTATAATCTTGGCCATTGCGGTAGTTAGTACGCTGTATCAAAATCACCGCAAGAATGGCGGCACACCGGCCAACTTGGCTTATGCTCTGGCGCCGCCGCAAGAATGGCGACACACTGGCCAACTTGGCTCATCCTCCCCGGTCATGTTTCATATGTCGCAGCTGTGACAGACCCGATCCGATTGGTAGTGAAACCTCTAAGTGGTATAGCAGCCGGTTTTTGAAACTAATCGAACTCAATTCGAGCTCTCTTACATTAGGTGTGTAGGAATGCAGTTAATAATAGTTTATTGGTTCACCGAGTCGAAAAGTTCACATTCTTAAAATAACATCTAGCAACTTGAAATCCAAGAGGTAATTTAAGATGCAGTAAACACACCATCATCCTAACAAGGGACCGTGCATATTACAATAAGTATTAGATAGGAAACATTATATATTAACACCAAACGGAAACGTATTAAAGCGAAATACCGGCCGGTTTTTGAAACGCATCGTGAACAACTGAATTCTTACGTATTTATGCAAAGACAAAGTTGATCGAAGTTAGCTCGATTTTTTATTCTAATTTATGCTCATTTGCTTAAGCATCATAAGAATGCTGGTGTACTAGATGTGTTTCAAAAACCGGCCGGTATTTCGCTTTAAGAAGCTAAGAACTTGATAAATTATGCAGAATTAAGTAACATATAATATATAATATAATAATAGCGTATTCGGGGTTCCAGTTATTTATTATTGAACATCTTGCTAAACTCTTCACTTCGAGCGGGCATTCTTGCATTAAGAAAGCATCTGTAAATAGGGAGCTTAATTCTGATTGTCCAACATACATTTCAAAAACTGTCCGTTATGCACATGAGCAAATGTTATGTATTTCGATAAGCTACATTTGTGAATCAACTCATTCTTTTACAGTTCCAATAAACCAGATACCCTATGCCAAAGAACTGGAGACTTCGACTGGTGTAAGTTTACCACTTTTTGCTTTCTTTTTGTCAAAAACAGTGTGTTCAGCCTTTCCTTATGTGTTCCCAAGTTACTCTTTTTTGCACCCTTTGTTGCTGAGTGCGATCAATACTTACTAATATTTTCCCTAGGGAACAATTCCGGACAGTTTTTGATGCTCTTTGTTAAAGTTTACCTTTCTTTGTACAATCAAACTAAAGCATAAAAAAAAGGTGATTTTCTAGTGACCCCATCCCTTCAAGGGCGCGAAACTAAAAATTGATTGTCATAAAAACCGCACTCGGAACTTGCTTTTTCTTACATGATTCTTGCGTGTTCTATTGAAATTTAGTTTCACTAAAAGGAAACAAATGGGCTTGCTTATAGTATAAGCAAATAAATAGTTTAACCAGCCCTTTTTAGACGTATCTGTCCAATAGTTGGATACCGGGCACAACGTTACAGCTTCAAATTCCACAGAACACAACTGGGTCGATTACAATTACAGGCGAAAAGTGAGGGTTTTTCTTTTGGACCACTTTTGAATGTATACTTGTTTTGCGAACAAGTGATCTAGTTATTTGGCATTTAAGGACATTTATCTTTGAAATAATCCTAGGATATATCTTTGGTATATTTTGTAAAATTACTGCCGGGTTATTTTCTAATCCTTGTGTCAAAATATGAATTTTTTTTTGTATGCGGAACAAGTCATATGATTTGAACACTACAAGGCTAAAGATTGATGTTGCGTCCACTCCCCCGATACAAATTTAAGGAAACTCGTTCTCAACATAAGCCCAACACCTGGAGTCAATAGTGAAGATTCAATAGCGATTGACAGCTCTTCGGTTCAAACTGTTCGTTTGAGGAAACTAATGAACTCGGAAGGCATCCAGGTGATTCCATTGAAGAGTAATTTTTTCTGATTTTAGAGCAACATCGCAAGTCGCATGCGCTGAAAATCAAATATCAGCCGGCTATGCCGCCTGAGGCGTCTTCCCGGCCAATTGTACTCCGCGCCGCATAACCGCATGACCGCATGACCGCATAGAAACCGCATGGACACCGCGTGCGGTCAAACACCGCACTGAAACCGCACGAGTTTACCAAACACCGCGCGGACACCGCATAATGTAGGCGGACACCGCATAGACACCGCGTGTCTCGTCTCATATCTCATAAGGACACCGCGCGAGGCCGAACTAATCATATACCGGGAAATTCTACACCGTGATTAAGATAATGAAAAAAATGTGAATACCACTTTATTCAGCCATACAATCATCACACATAGACTTAAGCATGTAGAATCCAGGGTCCCGTTTGCTCTCGAAGTCGGGGATCTTCATTTTTAGCTCCAATCCAAGGCGGTGTCTCTTAGCCGATGTGTCCCATAGAGTGAAGTAGACGGTAGAAGACGGCACAGAAGATAATACAGAGCGAAAGGTCCGTCCTAAGGCTAGGCAAGGGGAGCGCCTTAACTTTATTCCCGACGCCGTGACATGTTTGCAAGATGGTAGCACTGGGCGGGATTCGAACCCGGGTCGTATGGGTGAGAGACGAGAACTTTGCCAGTGAGCCACGACGCCCCTGTGCTCCACATGTCTATTTTCTGCGGGAATTATGTAATTTAGGATGCAGGTTGTTTGTTTTATTTACCCTATTATATACTTCGAATCACTGTGTCTCCTGTATTTTCTTTTAATTGAGAGAAAAAAGCGCTATTCTGGAGCAATGGTAGGTGGCGCGGTTTCCTAATTGGTAGAGGCTTAAGAGAGGTCGCACCTCCGCTTATGGGATTAGGTATTACAGTTTTACGTCTTATGAGTTTTGTATAAATTAACCTAACTGTAATAAGTATTATAATTGCTGTTTGGTGCATCTCGTCTTTTATTATTCCATTCTACTTCGAAATGTTTATTAGACTCTTGGAAAGACCTCAATGTCGTGAAAAACGATGTCGTGGTTCGAAGTAAATATAATAGGGTAAAGTAAACAGTTTCGATGCAGAAATTCCGATGGTAAAATACTATACTCTAAATTAACAAACAACTTGTACTCTAAATTATATAAATCCCGCAGAAAATAGATATGTGGAGCAGCACATTATCTTAATCACGGCGTAGAATTTCGCGGTAATTTCGCGGTTCGAGTTCGCGCGGTGCCTATGCGGTGTACGCCTACATTATTCGGTGTCCGCGCGGTGTTTGGTAAACTCGTGCGGTTTCAGTGCGGTGTTTGACCGCACTCGGTGTCCATGCGGTGTCTATGCGGTCATGCGGTCATGCGGTTATGCGGTGCGGAGTACAATTGGCCTTATGTAATAAGGTGTTCACCGTGATATCTGCCGCAGTCAATGACATCGTCACCGCGAATCGCCGGGAAGAGTGTTGGTTTTTATTTTTCACAACCAACTTCAGTTCCTGTACGAATTTATATGGGGTTTCCATGTATGCCAAAAGGAACTGTGTGTGTGTGTGTGTTCCCTTCCAAGTATAGAAAAATTTACCGTATTTTCCCTGAATTGAATACTTGACATGAGAAATTAGTATTCGTGAACAATTTCTTTTACAGATTCGCGTCAACGGGATTTTGAATCTGACTGCAAACGACAATTTTAATGGATCCTACCTGTTTGACATTGGAACTTCAAATCCAGTCAAGATACATGGGACTGCAAACGAAATGCGCGGAAGTACATATTTGAGTATTGCGAACCCTGACAAAGACCAAACGGTGTGAACATTTTATATGCTTCTTTGTATAACGTTCATTTTGGGATCTGTTCATAGAGATCCTGCTATGTAGCGGCGCGCATCTTAATTGTGTTAATGTAGCATCTAAGATACTGTTCACGCCTGACATCGCGCATGCACTTCTGTGGCTTTCCACGAACATGGTTCTATTTTAGGTTTATGTGATACCTGAAGACTCGTGCCCGGATAACGATGAGACACCATGTATGTGGTCGGTCTCGGTCGTCAATGAAGCAAACGGTTTCCGAGCACAAGTCGCCTTTGATTTGAATAAGGCATACATATCACAAGCATCGCAATATCAGTTGAACAGCACAGAACATCTGGACTGGCAAGCCCAAACAGAAAAACCTTTACAAATTGAAAAGGTAAATCCAATTTTTTTTGTAAGCGCAATCTATATCTATGTGACGTATTTGTCACGACAATACGCTTTGATAGGCCAATATGTCGGTCTGGTTGGTCTTGACAATTGCGATAGATTATTGGCCGTGTCTATAAATGGTACGCTACTTTTTGAATGTTGTTCGTATAAATTACATCCTACGATATTCGGCTCAGAGAAAATTACCCTTAATCGTTAGCATTTTTATTCAAACCCGTAGTGTTGCAAAATTCATTGAAAACGCATAATATCGGCTCATAAAAAATGGTGTTTCAAGAGTACATGAAAAGTATGTTTGGCAATATATCATATATCGTTCTACGAATTTTAGACTACAGAAGTCATGATTGAAATGCTACTGAACCAAGCAGCTGGAACGGTCACTGGAGTAATTAACGGTATTTCACTGGGAACCGTACATACAACATTTGACTTCAACCAGATATACGTCTCTGAAGGACTTACAATTACGGGTTTTCGTTAAAGAATCATTGAATATTCACACGATTTATTTATTTATTTATTTATTAAATACACCAAAAGGTGTGCATCCGAGGATGAAGGTTAAAAACGAACATACAAACGGAAACATGTTGTTAAAGACAACCTCTGATCAGAAATAAACTTGTTTACGATTGTCCTGTTCATTCATCTCATTTTCTCTTCTTTTTTTTTTCTTTTTTTGTACGAGATGTCCTATTGATTATATTTCCATGCGTAACACAGTCAAAACACAGGACTGTACTGGTTCAGACCTAAATGCCTTAAAGGGAGAGGCCCATGAGAAAAAGTTCTCCTTAATTTACTTGCACAAAATGTTCGGAATTTCAGAAATATTATTGTGAAAACCGCATTGCGTGAAGCCTCGAACTCGCAGAGTTATTCCCCGGCAAACAGTTCAGCTAGGTACCGTAGTCAGCAACGTCAAAATTAGTTTTTACTGTTTATATCCGTTCATTTGTATTCTTTCTCTATATAAGAATGGTCAAACGAATAAAGATCATTTCTACGACTATAAAGAGGCGTTTGCAATACAAGAATGCCCTAAAAGCAAGAGAATTGATTCTGACTACGGTACCTGGCCGAACTCTTTTCCGGGGAATAACTCTGTGAGTTCTAGGCTTCAAGCAATGCCGTTTTCGTAGTAATATTTCTGAAATTTCGGACATTCTTTACAAACAAATTGAGGAAAACTTTTTTCTCTTGGGCCTCTCCCTTTAAGAGTTTGCAATTTGCTTTTTTGTGAGACCTTCGAGTAATATCCGAATATCCGAATAACTACTTCCTTACGCCTGGTTCTTTTTCGTAGTTCATGTGTAAGTATAATCCAAGGTTGTTTCACACCATATACAAATTGAGCATTGTTTTACATGTATGACTATGACCATAACATTCCAATTGCTAAAAATGAGCTCGGTCGTTACAACCACATTACGTTCTGGTTATCATTTTATGGTTGTGCTATTCCATGACAATACACGACCAATCTACTAATCTTGCTCCCGCCTCTAACAAGAGAAACATACTCAGAGTACGTAAATCGTCTATGGCGAGGACCTACTTTGAATGCGTTTCGCATGAAGAAGGGTTATGCTACGTGATGAAATCAACACCGTTGGCAGTTGGCATTGCGGGATTGCGGGGTGTTCCCAACACGACGTGACCATCTTTTGAGAGTTCGATTTGTGCTTGAGACCAACTTAAAGAGCTATTGCTGGCCTCTAAGCGCGTTGCACTCATGTAGGATAGGTGTCCCCGCTGTAAGAGCTTGCCAGGCTCTCACAAACTGATCCAAGGTCCAGCACGAAGCCACGCCCACGGTAGTGACATAAAATGGAACATAATTAGTACACGAAATAAGAACACATGCAGAGTGGCCGAAGCCCATCTTTATTAACAGGGAAAAGATAAGCAGCGGGTCGTTATCCTCTTCTATGCGCAGGAGGGGGCTTCTTCTGGCTTCCTCTACTCCCACTCGGCCACCAGTCGGCCTTGAGGTTCCTTGACCACGCCATGCTTCTTTCTTCTGTAGATGTCGATGGTCCAGCATCTCCACACGTCCCAGCTCGCGCACCACCACTCGTTCCATCAGCACAGCCGTAGTCGTCCTCACTCGGCTACATGTCGTTCCTCGGATAAACGTATTATGTGTCACTCATATAAGTATCCAAGTTAGCATGCTAATTCGGGCTGCAAACCCATTCTATCCGACATCCAGCCCATTCTAATTCGTACTGCATAATCCACATCTCCTACAGACATGCGTTTCACGAAAGTTGAGCGCTAGTCTCAACACTCCGGAAAGAGACGGTTTCTTCATGGCCTTATCCTTTCTTAATTGGCCGAGCTTGCCACTAGCTCGCGGGGATGTCACAGTGTGCCACACACTCCCCGGCAAAGAGAGAATATGAATAAATGTAGATTAGTATAGCATAGCAGAAATAGAATAGAAAATAGATTTAACTTTCCTGTGTACGATTTTCTGAGTAGGTAGGGACTAGGTATTCGATGGATGTCCGCGATGCCACTTCGCCAGCACAGTCCATCTTCGGTTCGTTTCCAAGCGGTCGCCACTTGTAAGAGCTTGCCAGGCTCTCACAAACTGATCCAAGGTCCAGCACGAAGCCACGCCCACGGCAGTGACATAAAATGGAACATAATTAGTACACGAAATAAGAACACATGCAGAGTGGCCGAAGCCCATCTTTATTAACAGGGAAAAGATAAGCAGCGGGTCGTTATCCTCTTCTATGCGCAGGAGGGGGCTTCTTCTGGCTTCCTCTACTCCCACTCGGCCACCAGTCGGCCTTGAGGTTCCTTGACCACGCCATGCTTCTTTCTTCTGTAGATGTCGATGGTCCAGCATCTCCACACGTCCCAGCTCGCGCACCACCACTCGTTCCATCAGCACAGCCGTAGTCGTCCTCACTCGGATACATGTCGTTCCTCGGATAAACGTATTATGTGTCACTCATATAAGTATCCAAGTTAGCATGCTAATTCGGGCTGCAAACCCATTCTATCCGACATCCAGCCCATTCTAATTCGTACTGCTTAATCCACATCTCCTACAGACATGCGTTTCACGAAAGTTGAGCGCTAGTCTCAACACCCGCCCACGATGGCTGCGTCCGATATCGATTTTCTTCGATTCCTTCACTAAAATTGTACTCAGAAGACCGCGCGCATTCGAATCCTGAATTCGGTTTTATTAGTGATTGAACCCATTCAACAAAAATGATCTGGCAGGATAACCGCTCAATACCATCACCGTAATGTTCCACAGCGCATGGTTCTGAAGCGCTGTTTTCGTTCCACGCCTACAACGTTAAACTTTCGTCTCATTCGAGTTACGGATACATAGGTTCAACGGAAAAGCTGTTTCACCGCAAATCCCTCGAGCAACGTGGCTTTGTGTTTTGGCCGTTCCACTACTTAATTTGGTATTTTTCATTCTCAAACATCTTCCGCTGAACATTTTTCATTTATGTCGGGGAATTTCCATGACAATGCGAAAACTAGACGAGCGCTCTCCACGCGACTAATGCTCATTTTTTTATTCTTCCGGAGACCATACCCCGCCTCTGGGAACGCGTTTGTTCAGATACAACTTCAAGTCATACTCGCAGCTACAGGCAAAAGTTCTAGTCATACTCGCAACTACGGGCATTTTCAATATTCAGAAATGCTATCAATTCGTCTGCCTCTACTTCTTGTAACAGTAAAACATTTAGATTTAGTTGATAGTTTGAATTACGTAAAAAAATCAAAGACATCTCTATCGTTTGTCTATCAAGTAAGGGACACACAAGGAAAACTCTCAACTCTCAACTAACTCTCAACTAACTCAACTAAGCGACTCTCAACTAACTCTCAACTAACTAAGCGTTCGACTCTCAACTAAGCGACCATCTCCGAAATTACGCATGGAAATTATAGCCTGTGCTCCAAGCAACTAAATACAAAAAAATAACCCTGATGTATGCAGAAAAATAGTCATTCAAGACTGATGATTATAATATAACGTTAACATAACATTTCTTGTGAACATACAATGTCGCACAATGGGTAAATAATGAGAGGATCTGTGAAACCTTCGCAAACCTTTTCCATTTAGATATTCTCCATCGGTCACTGTCTTTTCTGTCAGTATGACCGTACCTCTCTTCGTGGTGTGCTTGGAAGTCTAATTGATAGGCCCGAGGTGGTAGAAACAAAAGTCGAAAACACAACACTGCGCTCTTGTCTTGAAAATTGTCTCGTCACTCAATGCGATTCTGTCATCTTCTGTAATGGTGATTGTTGGTTTGCCACAAAAGATGCCCTTGAGGAAGCCAATAATGAAGTTCAGCAGAATCTAAACGGTGTGTGTTCAAATCAACTATGATTAATTAATAATAATTGTAATGATTTATTGACATATATATGTGTTCATCATATAAAATGACGACGTTGTCAAATTAATCCACATGTAACGATAAGCTTGATGTTCCTTGATAAGAAAAGAGCAACAACTTGCTGCAAATCAATTCATCAATAAGCTTGCGTACTTTGTCATAGTTAAGATGTTGAATTTTCGTGCATTACCTCAGGAAGAAAGACAATAACTTTTTTTAATGAAAATAGTTGAAAAAAAACATTGTTTTAGTTGAGGACACCATAGTTCTTATGAGCAGTATGTGACGCTCAGAGAACACGTTTCATCACCTAAGTTTCAGCCGTGAGTTCCGCCCTGGCAATCAATTATTGCGTGTTGTACGAATACTTTCCTCCAACATCGACATCTCCGTCGACATCTACAGGTAGAAACAAGCATTCCGCAGGCATCGCATTCTCTGGAAGAGCCGTTGAAGCCTCAAAGGACAATTCTCAATACAGTCAGCTGCGCCGTGCTTATGAAAATTTGCATTCAACCCATGGGAATACGGCCTCAAAAATAAGAATAAGAATAAACATATATACTTTTCTATTTTTTTTGCAGTCTATGCGAGTGTGTACTGTAATGCTAATAGATGTTCAAATGTTTTTTTTCAGTTCCCCTTGATCAAATAGTATATCGAAAAGAAGTGGAGACTTCTGGTGGTGTAGGTTCAATTTTCTTCATTTTTTTTGTGAATAATAAATAATATAATAAAAATCCAACGCCGTGTGTCTTCCTTTGCGCGTATCGTATTCGGACTTAGGTTGGCAAAACTTCTTTAGACCTATCAGTTCAATAATTGGAAGTCCGGGACCACTCTGCAGTTTCAAATTCCACCAGACACGGGCGGCTCCATTATTTTTATGCAGGAAAAGGACCAGTGAGTGTTTTGGATAGCTTTTTCGTTATTTTGAGGACAAGTGAAGTTAGTAAATGTTATATGAAGCCTTTGTTGATGGAATTAAAGTAGTGTATTCTTGCATGTGATGTTTTGCTCGTTGGATCGAAGATGGTTTGTTTTTTACGCAGTCCGCTTAGAAAAGCACGAATCGTCTGCTGGCTGAAACCACTTCGGTAGTCATAAACACAGTGTTATATTAAACTCTTTATTTAGAAGGACAAACAATGTCATAGGTAATCAAAACGAAAAGAGAGAAACACACACAGGCTGAGCACATTCAAGAGGCTCAGCTTCTCACGCGGTGTATGAGATTGCATTTGTTTTGAAAATACACAGTGTTGAAAAACTTTGCACGTTTAAGGAAACTCATACTCAATACAAATCCAACAAGTGCAGATGCTGTTGAAGAGGGAAAAATAGAAATTGATAGCTCTGATGGCCCAATAGTTCGTTTGAGAAAACCACTACACGCTGATGAAGTTCAGGTAGGTGTCTACATTTGAATATGAATGATATATTTGTTTGGCACTTTCAAAAATACACAGCATATAAGGAGGTCAGCTGGCTGAAAGCAAAAAATAAGGGACCTTCCCTGGTTTGCCGTTTAATAACTTTCTCAATTGTGGCCACCAACACCAACACCAACTCAATTCAGCATCTGTCATATTTTCTCTGAAAAGTTGGAACAATCGAGAAAAAAAACTAGTTTTGCAGGTTCGCGTCAACGGTGTCTTGAAGGGGACTTTGAGCAATAATTTTGATGGCACCTACTTAATTACCTTTACAACTTCAAATCCAGTGAAGATACTGTGGAGTGGAGAGGAGGCTTGCGGAGAACAATTTTATCCGTTGAATGATACCAGCAAGCCCGTGACCGTTACGGTCAGATAACTTACTTACTTTTTTAACCTTAAGGAACATAGTGGTGCGGTGACCCAAGAGCCTTGGTGGTGCTCAGAAGTTTTTGGTTCAAAAACGGCTTGTAAGTTTCGGCATTTCCTTACCTAATTGCAGCAGAAGTCTGCATGAAAATCCCTATTTGTAAAATTCAACCTTTTAGGTTTACGCCATACCTGAAAATAGTGCGATATGCCTGGATGGTAAAACAGCTGCAGCCGAATTTTCTGTATCGGTTTTCAATGGACAAAAAGGTTACCAAGCACAAGTTAAATACGTTCCAAAGGAGAAGAAAGCCTGCATCACAGAAGCATCTGAATATAAAAAAAAGTTTTTCTCTGGAGACGTTCTAAACTGGAAGGTCGGGACAGAAGCTGATATTAATATTGAACAGGCAAGTTGTATCGTTTTTTATATAAAAAAGCGTTTGTACTGACCGTGGGTGGAGATAAGTGCGAAGTAGTTACATACATAGTATATGTAGGATGTGCGTATCACACAACGCGAAACTCGGCGAGTGCGCGGCGTAAAACAGGGGGTTTCGTCAGGTTCCATCGCGCACTTTGCCCAGTCTTCGCTAGACACTCGCCTGGTATTCCCAGCAAAAGAGCGGCGCATCGACCACGAAAATGAGAAAAGAATGCAGAAACAGTAAAAGAAGAAAAGAAGGTGAACGGCGCTGTCGCCCAATCTGCGCCCGGTTTTCGCGAAACTGTAGACAGTGCATACGCCCGGAGCTGACGAGAGTCCTACAAAGATGGGCGAAGTGCGCGGCGAAACCTGGGCGAACCCTCTTATGATAAAGATGAGTGATAAAATCGTTATGTTAGCGCGGAAACTTTATGTGCAATGCAAACTTGGGCAAATTTTCAGACTAGTGAACTAATTGTTGAGTTGATTGTGAATCAAGCAGCCCAAGAGGTTAATGGGACCATTAACGATATTTCACTGGACTCCGTTAAGCCAAGCTTTCAATTCACTGATATCTACGTCTCTGGAGGACTTACAATCACGGACATATTTTTCAAATAAACATTGGATTCGGTTCAATAATTACTGAAAACTCAGAAATCACACGTCATTAACTCAACTCCAAAATTTTTCATTGTATTGTGAGTGTGTCAAGACTTCATTCCAAAATCAAACAGTTTTTTTTTTTAATTTCTCCGTACCGAATAATGTAGAATCCCCTGATGTGTTTAGCGTTATGAGCAACATTCAATATATTAAAAAACATCTATTCCTAAGAATCCACGATTGATCAATTGCATATTTGTTTTCAAATTTTATAATGATTATAATTATAAACCAATGTGAATGTGAATACATAATACATTTGTGAGATACTGCTGCAATGTCCATAAAGCCACAGATCCATCTTTATCTTTTATTTATCATACCTTTTAATACTAATTTCCTCTTTTGATAATTAAAATTGTCCTGGACCAAGCAGCCAGAACAGTTACTGGAAAATATTCCACTGGTGGGGCTATCAATTCCAGTCAATTATACGTCTCTGGAGGACTCACAACTACCGCTATGTTATTTACTTGTTAGCAGTGAAATATACATACCACTTGTTGGAAACAACTCCGTATCAGAAATATTTGTTATTAATGTAATTAT
This sequence comes from Pelodera strongyloides, assembly GCA_036852015.1. Taxonomy (NCBI): domain Eukaryota; kingdom Metazoa; phylum Nematoda; class Chromadorea; order Rhabditida; family Rhabditidae; genus Pelodera; species Pelodera strongyloides. The sequence goes on from JAANDG010000562.1 coordinate 29,483, forward strand.
GTCATTTGTGAGTTTCTAATAAAGCCTTCCATTGTTAGTTTATATAAAGGTTTATTGATAAAAAACGACGGGTACAAAATAACAATGTAAGCGAGAAAATAATAACCAGGTCCCACAGAGTAAAGGGTTCAAGCCCTTTACTACTTACGGGGAAGTTTCTTGTTCCATGCAAACCCAGAACACAGAAGTTTTCGGTAAGGGCCCAATGTACAATGTACAATTGCCATGCCATATTTTGGGGGAGTATCATGGGAAACGAATACCCCGATATGCAGTACCTCAAATAACTCGGACACAGCTCGGGCATATATGGATTTTTTTCAAATAATGTTCTTAGAATGTGCGCAGTTTTGTGCATTGGGTTTGCGTGGTTTTCCTGAAGAATATTCGGAGGTTTTCACTTGTTTTCACTTTTCACAGCAATTCTTCTGAAGTTATCACTACGCAGAACACATATGCGACCGACACACGTACCACGGACAAACACTTGAAACATCAAATGACAATAACAAATAACAACAAAAACAATAATGGCAAATCACTGCACCATCATTGGTAGAATCGGTCGGATCATTGCAAAAGTCAACTCCTCCGAAATCTAAAGTAGCATTTTGGCATGAGCATGTTTGCGATTCGCACTTGCGAAAATGGCAAATGCCTGTCCATGTTCGAGTCAATGTAAATGATATGGTCCCGCAGCGAATTTGAATCTAGTGCGGTCTATTTCAAAATAGTACGGACTTATTTCAAATAGTACGGATCAGAGACACTTTCGCTGCAGGACCACGTCAAATGATTTATTCGCATGGGGTACGGTAGTCATTTAACATCGAGAAGATGGTGAAGTCATGTGCAAGCTGTATGAAAGCGCAGAAAGAGCCTGTGAAAACAAATTTGGAATCGTGGAACAAGACAGAGAGGCCGTGGCAGAGGGTTCACGCAGACTTCGCTGGACCGCTGGAAGGTAAATTTTACTTACTGGTAGTAGATTCGTACAGTAAGTGGCATGAGATTGTTTGTATGGATAGGATTACATCCATTGCCAATTTGAAGAAGATTTTCGCTCAGTTCGGTATGCCAGACACACTGGTAACAGATAATGGAACTCAGTTCACGAGTGGAGAGTTCGCATTGTTCTGTGCAAAGAATGGGGTGCAGCACGGAGCATAAAAAATATTTCTTGAATTATTCCCAAGGGAAGATATTAAGTAAAAAAAGGTGAGTCGTTCTTCCAATAAAAAGAGTGCAACAAGATAAACTAGGGAAGCTAAGAGTTATGTATGGCAGAAAGACACTGTTTTTCATTGTTTTGAGAAAATAAGCGATAAAAACCAGTTCTCACCCTCGCCCTCGATGAAACTCACGATGAAACTCTCACCCTCGAGGACTTTTTCCGATCGTGCATGTATACCGTAAGACTGCAGAGATCGAAGCTGTCTATGCAAATTTATCATGAAATTAAAATGCGAGCTAAATTTGCATACACACCTTTTAGCTCTGCAGCTTTGCGGTATACATATACGATGAGCTCACCGGAAAGTTTTGCATGTTTTTATAACTTGTAGTTTGCATGTTTTTATAATTTGTATAAATGGGGTTTATTTTAATATATGTACACTAAGTTACGGCTAGACTTTATCCCGCTGAAATTTTTCGGTGTCGATATACTCAAAAGTATACCGTAGAAGACCAACAATTGCACCCTTATTTCCTAACCGCGTCTCCCGAGGATACCTCGCTCTGATTGGGACCCGGGAGACTATCTGTCCATATAGCCACATTCCCCCGGGACACGCGGTAAGGAAATAAGGGTGCAATTGTTGGTCTTCTACGGTATACTTTTGAGTTTATCGACACCGAAAAATTTCAACGGGATAAACTCTAGCCGAAATTTAGTGTACATATATTATAATAAACCCCCTTTCTACAAATTATAAAAACATGCAAAATATGGGTTTATTTTGATGGGCCCGTCCCTTTAAAAGGGGAGGGAAGCCCTGCTGAGAATCTTCAAACATTTCTGCTCTCCTATAGAATGACCCCGAGCGAATCTGTACCGAATCGGATGTCGCCGGCGGAAGCATTTCTTGGAAGAAAATTACATACATCTTGGGATGTAATGAAGCCAAAGGCCGAAAGGAAGATGCTCAAGGATGTTCGTATGGAGGCGCAGTTTAACAAGAAGCATGGTTCGCAACCGAAGGTTTTTCTTCCTGGAACCTTGGTATATATTCGTGACTACCGTAACCCGAGTAAGCCAACCTGGATAGAAGCGACTGTTGTGAAGAAACATGGAGCGGTAATCTATGATGTGAAGATCGAAGGACAACAGAAGACACACCGACGTCACGCTAACCAGATGCGGTCTCGATCAACTAGGACGCCTGGTGCCCTAGACATCCTATTGGATACGTTTGATCTGGAGCCGATCGCTGAACAGAAAATAAGGAACCATGACCCGCAACACATCTACGGTACTGATTTGGATGTATCCGACGATACTACACCAACGACCCCGAAGGACGCTATGGATGGAGCCGAGAAGGACAAGCCAATGAGCCCAACTTCGCCAGTACTACGAAGATCTACTAGGACGAGACGTTCCGGTTGGACTTCAATATTAAGCTCAAGATTGAGCCATATTGAGTTTTTAGCTAAAAAGGGAGGTGTCAGGAGAGAGAGAGGGAAAACCCATGCCGGTCAAAATGCGCACTGCGGTACTCACGCACGGCGGTACTTTCCAGCTTCTTAAAATCGGTTGTTCATAACGTGTAACGCTTCTTAGTTATGGTCTGTAAGTTCCATTACAATGCATTAAAATATGCGCCTTCTCCACGCAACTAATGCACTAATTTTGTATGTAATGCGCATGACATTAAGCCATAATATAAGCTTGGAATACCGACATTTTTGCCTACACAACACAACGGCTACGTTTTCCAGTAACATGATGCTATCACCAAGTTCTACTCCCGTCCAATTGCAGCTTCTACTGCTTGCTAATGTAACTAACTATTTGAATTAATGGTTACTTTCCTAGATATGGGGTTGCCAAAAAAAATATTTTTACGTATACGTTTGTAACAACGGGTCTACAAATTGCTAAATATGAAACGCGCAGGAGTGTAGAAAAATCACCCACAAAAAATAGCACATTACATCAACTGAATACATTTAGGTAATTCCCTTCGGAATCTGCTTATTCTGTCAATACAATCGAACATTTCTTGACATTGCGCTTGACAACCTACTTGACACCCAAGGAGTGGCAGAGACAAGAATCGAAACCCCAACCCTAAGAGAATGCCTCGAAAAATGTCTCGATGGCCAATGTCAATATGCCATCTTCTGTAATGATGCATGCTGGTTTTCCACAAAAGATGTCCTGGTCAAAGTCAACGATTTGGTGCAAAATGCTTTGGTGAGTTTTTCTTTTTATGTTCAGTTACGCTTTTCGTAACTTATGGTTCGGGAGCAAAAATAACACTTCCAAACTTGTCCCAGACAACCCATGCATTTGCCACATCCCACATTTGCAAGTTTTTTTATTTAGACATTTTGGCGGTTTCTTCCCAACTTTTTAACACAAAACATTGTGTTATGTACGAAATACACCACAAGTGTGTCTATGACAACACAACCACCAGGTATATTTAAGCGTTTATTGATTATTGATATTTAGCGCTTTTCTTAGATTGCAGATAATTACACAGCGCAGAAATTTCCAAACAAAAATCTGTTACCTGCGCTAATCATTAGTGTTACGCGGCAACCGCTGTTTAACGCCCGCAATTAGCGCTTAAGGACGGAATCCCGCTTTTCCCGCTTGTTTGGGAGGAAACGTGGGATTGCGATTACCGCTAAACTGCGAATGAGGAACATAGCGAGAAGCAGAAATACATATAAAGGTTACGCTCTATAGTCTATGCAAAGCGCGTTACAACGAGTATTTTTTTAGTGGTACTGCCACAAATCGTGTATGCCGAACCAGTGGAGACCAACATTGGGGTAAGTTAACTTTTTTATTGTCTTGGGTATTCACGGGTCTTCCTTATATGTGCGGGAGTTAAAAAGAAACAGTAATTTTGGAATTTTCCTCATTGTCAGCTGTATCGATTCTGCAATTGGACTGAAGGGACAACTCTTCAATTTCAAATCCAACAGGGCACTGAGGGATCTATTCGCTTTGTGGAAAATGGAAACACGTAAGAGTCATTGACCACGGATATACGTACTAGACTAGGAACATACGAAACTCAGTGAAGAACCATTCTGTATCTGTACCAACGGCACATGTCTTCACGTTGGAAGTATATTTTAGCAAAGTTTGAAGACTATTACTTATTTTTTTCATTGCTTTCCAGATCGAATGGGGGAATAGGAGCCTTTCCTACTTGCTTATATTTACTTGTTTGTGTGCCCAAAATTTTAAATTTTAGTAAACTTCTGTTTAATGTGAAGCCGGCAAGCTCAATTCCTGGCGAAGACGAAAGCATTGCTATTGATAGCACTACATTTGTAACCGTACGTATCAGGAAACCCTTGAAATCTATAAATGCGAATGTTGTGCAGGTGAGGAATTCATAGAACCGTCCTCGAAAACGATCTTTTTTAAACTTCTTTGCTGGCTGAAAAAAAAATACATGAAAACGTGTTTCAACGAATGTGCGTCTGTGTCTAATCGTTGAGGATGATATAGTCAATGCAACAGAAAAAATAGCTATTTATACTACAAAAAATATTCTCTCAAAATCAGTGAAATGTTTGATAAGTATAAAAACCCGTGTTATAGGTCCGCGTCAACGGTACTTTGATGAAGACTCTACCAGACAACTTTGATGGCGATTACGTAATCAGCGTAGATACTTCTAAACCCGTGAATATCCTGTGGACTGGAAAGGAAAGGAGATGTGGAGATGTGGTGTATCCCTTGGAGCATGGGCAGGATGTCAAGAACATGACAGCTACGGTAATTTGCTTGTGATTTAAAACGAAATGCCTGCCGGTTTTTGAAACGCATAGTGGATAACTGAATTTCTAAGTATTTACGCTAATTTGCTCGCATTTAGCTCGATTTTTTATTCTAATTTATGTTCATTTGCATGAGCCGCATGAGAATGCTGTGTTCTATTGTGTTCTTGCGCGGCTGTTTGTCTAATGTCTCCTCACTAGCTTTTTCACAAAGTTGTTCCGGATAGCTTTCTCCCTGGAACATGACACACGTTAAGGTTTTCGTCATTCCTGAGAACGTATGTGGGGAAACACCGGATGGCTATAATGTCACAGTTCGCGGAGAACCAGATTCTGGATATGGACAAATCTTTTTCAATTTTTCGCTTGCTTACATTGTACACCGCCGTGGGAGTTATATTCCCACTAACGGGCCGTCAAAGGACATGAGCCATCTGGTAAGCATAAAGATTAAAGGGACATGCCCATCAAAATAAACCTATATTTTCGAAACGTTCATAATGTATATAAAGCATTTTTATTACAATATATACAAAACAAATTTCACCTAACTCACCCTGGGGAACTTTTTCCGATGAGCTCATCGTATATGTATACCGTAAAGCTGCAGAGCTCCAAGGTGTGTATGCAAATTTAGCCATACATACCTCTTAGCTTCCCTAGTTTATCTTGTTGCACTCTTCTTATTGGAAGAACGACTCACTTTTTTTTACCTAATATCTTCTCTTGGGAATAATTCAAGAAATATTTTTATGCTCTTTGTTCAAGTTTATCTTTGGAAAATCAAACTAAACCATAAAAACAAGGTGATTTTCTAGTGAACCCATCCCTGTAGGTACAAGACCCCAAAAAGTTCTGTAGTTTTACATTACATTATATTATTGTTCGACACAAAACAACAGGTGAAAACGTATGCAAACGCTAGTCCATTGCTGCTACTTTAAATAGACATTTTCCCGTTTTGAACCGTGCGCATCGGGTCTAAAAAGCTAGTGACCGAGAGGACAAGTTGAAACGACTTGACGAAGATATGGACTAGACAGCAGTGACCAGTATGCGTTTCGCAAATCGCCTGTAATACATCTTTGAGAAATTTAGGAGCCGGACACGGAAGTGATTATTCAGCTGAAAATGGAAGACACTAAGCCGCTGAAAATGACTGGCTTTATGGACACTGTTGAAATCGGGCACATCTTCTCAAACACTTTTGTATTCAGAGAGATTTATGTTTCTTTTGGACTTACAATTACGGATTACATATGCTCTGAAGATTGATTGTTTTTGCAATTTTGATCGCAATTTTATGTATTATCGTAAAATCACGTCGAAATGACCTTTTTTAAAGGGACAGGCCCACCGATATAAATCTATATTTATTATTTGTTCATAATTCATAAAAAGGATATTTATTATAATATATACATACCAAATATGATTCAGTTTTACCATGGGGAAGTTTTTCCCGTGAGCTTTCCTTACAGAAGGTACCGTAGACAGGCCTTGGGTAAAAGAAAATTAAAACATTTTTAAGGAAGTTAAAACTTGCTATAGTACCGTAGTTGTTTAATTATATTAGTCCTGCGGCGAAAGACGAGAGAGTATGCTGAATACAGAGGCACCAGCCTAAGAAGACACATATGCACATGAGAGTGCAGACAACCGGCAAACCAAGATGAACAAAAAATGCATACGCCTTTAAACAAAGATGAGACTACGGTCCCTTCCGTAAGGAAAGCTCACCGGAAAAACTTCCCCATGGTAAAACTGAATAATATTTAGTATGTATATATTATAATAAAGACCGTTTTTATGAATTATGGACAAATAATAAATATTGGTTTATATCGGTGGGCCTGACCCTTTAACCGTGATACTGGCCCGCAGTTTTCCGTAGTGCACCTACGACTGAAACAAAATATGTTGTTTCTTTTTTTTTGTTATTTTGCTGTCATCGGTGATATCAGTGAGAGTGAGTGCCCATTTGAACAAAAGGAACATTTTAGATCAATCGTGTCACCTTTTATAGTTTATTCAGCAGGACAGCAGGAGAACATGTGCATTGTTGTTTATAAATAGTTAATTTGTTCGAACAATTAGCGGTATTGATGAACAGGAAGCTAATCCAGCTTCTTTAGACTACCGGTCCACTGTGGCAACGCTACTGACGTAGATTTGAACACGAACATTAAAACAGTCTAATCCCCATCATGGAATATAATGACGCAAACAATGATAATATACTGTAGTATTATAAAATAAAGGCATATTTCGGGATTTGTGTGTCCGGCGTCATGAGCACAAACTTAAGTGATTTTCTACGACAACAAAATGTAGATTGTCGCCTTTATCAAACACATATTTCATGTGTCTGAAAATAATTGTCAATGAAACTCGAAGGACCATCGTAAAACACGATTTCAGTACACTTTTTTTTTGGAATTCAGTTGTATAGAAAGTTGTGTTTCGTCAGGTTTTCGTCATTCCTGAGAACGTATGTGCTAGTGGTGGAGCTCCAGAAGATGGTTATTATCGTTATTATGTGTCCGTTCGCGAAGAGCCAGATGCCTCATGTGGCCGAGTCTGGTTCAATTTTTCGCGTGCTTACGCTGTACACCGTTTTCCGAACCCGTCAAGATCCACTCCGGAACGTGTAGAATATTTCCAAGTTAGCACCATGGAGTTCAACATTGATTATGTGGTAAGCTTTAAACATCGGAGACTGCATTGCAGTGTGTGGATCAAAGAAACTTGGGGCGAATCATTTGGCAAAAACTACCAAAAACTAGCGAAACTTGGGCAGGTGGATAAAAATATAGCTTACAGCCTAGGCTACGATATGTTCGTGCTTGCACATCGTCCGAGTATCTTCGAATCTAATAACATTTTCGACAGTCTGTTCCTTCAAGTATACTTCTTTTCAAAGTCAATAAATCAAGTGTACCTGTGAACCTCCTCTTTGGAGTAGATTTAGAGTTTCAAACTTTAGAGCTGCATTGTACCTACTTTGGGAAATCTGCATACGGTACGTATATCCCATATCCTATGTAAATTTGGTGCCGGAGGCGCCGGACGAGCACAAATGATACATTTTTGCATATGATACATAGAGGATATGTGCATCACATGCAAATTTCCAGAAGTGATACAGTACTGCTTTAAAGTTAAAGCACAATACTCATTTGGGCTTGGCTCATGGTGTTTTTTTTTTTCGTTTTTTTCTTCTTGTAAGGATGACCAGGAATTCAGAAAAAAAAATACATCGTGAAAGGCGCTCTGAAATACGGGAAATACTCGGAAGGTTATTCGACCCCGAAAGGTTCCCCCAGTCACCAGTGAGCTACTCAAGAGGTGGAAAGTGCTGTTTATCCGCCCTTTGGCGTTGTTTCTCTCATAACAGTGTTGATATATGTGATCATCATTACGACAACAACAAAGGTTTTCAAATGTTGCAAATCGCTGAAAATCCGAAATTGTAAAAAAAATCTCAGCGTTCCGCAGTTTTCACAGTAATTTTTCTGAAACGTGACACGTAGAACATTCTTCGGGTTTCACATAATGCACTATCCCGTGGTACTAGCAGCAGTGAGATAATTCGTCGCATATTTCAGGGACCTAGCACAGAAGTGATGATTCAACTTAAACTGCGACACGAGGACGCAAACAAAGTGACGAGCTCGCTTGATTCTCTTGATTTCCCACAGTTCCTTCCAAAATTTGAATTCAACGAGATATGCGTTTCTGAAGGAGTTACAATCATGGATTACATGTGTATTGAGGATTGATTGCTTGAAAGTGTCGTAATTTTCTGATTCATAAGCATTTTCGTGAAAGGCGCGTGCGGTTTTCGAGAGTGAACGGTTTTCGATATGAATGAAGTAAAATATGTTGTTACTTTCTTTGTTTTGTTGTTTTGCTGTCGTCGGTGATATCAGTTGTTGCCCAAATTGAACAAAAAGAGACAGAACTGTGTTTATTTGGCAGGAGAGCAGGAGAACATGTATATTGATGTTTATAAATATATAATTTGTTCGAACAATTAGGGGTATTGCACGGACAATCAGCGAATCCAGCTTCTTCAGTCTACCAGTCCACAGCTTCAGCGCAACCCCCACCAGCAAATGTTTCAAGCGCCTGTCACTCCATTTTTTTTTTTGGCAAATCAGGGCTCAATTCCTAGGTAAATCTCGCAAAGACCCTCGCTAGAGTATGGGCTGAGGGGCGGAAATAAACAGAGAAAAAGATCGGATTGAAAATGAAAATAAAACAGTCTGAATAAAAAAATAACTAAATCTTCTTTTGCGCTTCAAGAGCGCACCTTTTATTCAAGGGAGTACAAGGTTTGCTTATGACATGTTCCGCAGAGGTCCTAGCACAGGTGACGAGTTCCAGATGACAATTGCTCGACGTCTTCGGTCGGGCTAGGCCAGAAGGGATCGTCCATGATTCCATCGCCGGGCGGTGGTTTCAAATTTATCACGGGCCGGAATCGAACTCGGGTCGAATGCGTTAGAGACGAACGGGCTGCCACTGGACCACCTCATCACTTTTCTGATGGAAAATATAATGATGCAAATATTGAAAAGATAGTGTAGTGTTATAAAATCAAAAAACAAATTTGAAGGGAAAACATCGTTGCCTTTCTGTACGACAAGGTACAAAATGGATGTGAGTGTTGGTAGAAAAAAGTGAGACCTTTTGATGGTTATTTGAGGGTTTATTTTTGCTTAATTGAGCCTACTTGATTCAAAACAAGTTACCCAAAGCTAATATTTATCGCAAGGACATACAACGAGTTAATTGCGAGTTTTAGAAGTCATAGTGAACCCCCGAATGATTCGGTTATTGAATTATGCTCATTTTCTTAGTGCTCAAAGTGTATTGATCGTACTGTTCGGTACCGTTGATTCGCATTTTGTCATTGAACTTCGTCGGCATTGTATTTTCTGTCAACTGCAGCTTGAGTAGTACTAGTGCGTAAGTTAGAACGTATGTGGGTATCCGGAAGTATTAGGTACGTTTTTACTGACGGCTACCGAGAAGTATCGGTAGTCACATCGTTTTCACTTACACATATGGTTCTAAACTCGACAATTGTTTACCTTGTAAGCACTTGTTACAATCCCATGTTATATGGAGCACGGGCCTGTGTTCTGTATTCATAAGCGCGTGAAAATAAACTGACAATAAGTTATTCGATAGTTTGCAAGGTGTGCCGCGAATTGTGATGCTGATAAAAAGCCCAGGTTAACAGAATTGGTGTGTATTCCAACGTTCCTAAACACCTCATTTTGATTGTAATTACAAATATAAGCATGATATTGTAGTATTACTTGCACAATGGCATTAAATACGGTTATATTATAATGTATTGGGTTAAATACTGTGGAAAATTTGAACTAGTACGGTGCAAAGTATTAGTATAGAGGTCTTAAACATGGAAGAGTATTGAGGGTTGGAGCTGTTAAAGGGACAGGCCCATCAAAGTAAACCTATATTTACGATACGTTCATAATGACTATCAAGCATTTTTAGTACAATATATACAAACTAAATTTCACATTTATTTGCCATGGAAAACTTTTTTACGATGCGCTCAGCTTAAATGTATACCATAAAGCCGCAAATATCCTTGTCGTCTATGCAAATTTATCGTGAAATTATAATGCGATTAAAATTTGCATATATAGCTTTGAAATCTGCAGTTTTATGGTATACATATGCGTTGAGCGCATTGGAAAAAAGTTTTCCAGGGCGAATAATGGTGAAATTTATTTTGTATATATTGTAATAAAAATGCTTGATAGTCATTATGAACGTATCGTAAACATAGGTTTATTTTGATGGGCCTGTCCCTTTAAACAACGGCTAACTCCTACTTGATTTAAAATATTACGAAATATCGGCCGGTTTTTTGAAAAGCATTGCTTACAACTGCTTTCTTCTTATGCAGCATATGCAAAGGGCAAAAATTAAAAGAAAAACTAGACCCCAATTTGCATAAATGCATTGGAATGCAAGTACTTGAGATGCGTTTCAAAAACCGGTCGGTATTTCGCTTTAATTCTTTCACTCTTGAAAGAAAATCCAGCACGTATCCTTTGTTAGCGCGATGGCGCTAACATAGTTTGGGTTACATCAGAGAGCCCTTTTTTCCAGTTTCCACCCTGAATTTGTTCCTAGTAATGTGTGTTTTTGGGGAAAATCCAGCTAATTTTATATATAAATGCCAAAATATACGCAAATTCATTCATTTATACGTTGTTTCGTGAAAATCAGTTTTACATTTCATTGTTTAATACAAAAATAATAAACAATATTTCAAATTATTTGAGTATAGATTTGTTACTTTTGGAAATTCTTTTGTCGCTCGACCACAAAGAACGCGCACCCCTGTGTAAAATATGCAATATCGATCGACCACCCAGGTGCAGACAGACCCCCCGTGAAGCTCATTTTGGCGGGAAAAGCAGTACGCTTGCGCCGGCCTCTGGACGCTTTTTGTTGTTTTGCTTCGTATTTTGCTTTGTTTTACGTTGTAGATGTTTTATTTAGCAAATTCTGATTGTATGAAGCCTGATTGACGGAAAAACTAGGATTATTTGCGATATTTTGACCCGAAAAATTATTTTGACCGCGAAAATTTCGGCTCAAAAAGCTTTTTTACCAATTCATTCTACTTGTATTCTGTATTTGTGGTCTTTAGTCCCTGTCCACGAAGCTTTTACGTTTTTAGCGAGTAAACTAACCGTTGGTTTATTGTTTTTAACCCAAAAACAGCTTTCTGGTGGATCTTGGAAGTCCGTCTTTGACGTTTATTCCCCTTATTTTGCTTCATTTATGTGTGTAGCTTCTGTTTGACGCTTCTAGAATTAATTTGACTCGTTGTCTTGTCAATTGTGACCAAAATCTGTGTTTAAAACATGTTCCCTTTGACTACTTAGAACTGACTCTGATTTCTGCGTTTGTTCGCCGTTTTCTTTTACTTTTGTTCTTTTACCTTCTTCACAAAATATTTTTCGCTTCCGAGATTCGTTTGCTTGTAAACTGGTCCATATTTTGTCGAAAATCTGCGTTAAACTAAGTATATGCTCATGCTCCCTCGGACTCTTCAATTCCAAAACTGATTCTGGCTCGCTTTCTACTTCTGACCATTCACGACGGTGGGATGCCTGTTTTCGATGTCTTATTGACGTTGAACTGAACCCGATGATTTGTTCGCTTTCTGGCGTTGGAATGATTGGCTATCTATTTTGCCGTTTTTAAAACAATTTCGTGCTTCTCAGTTCTAATTTTCTGTTCTTTCAGGGTAAGAACTCTCTCCTTCGCCCGCGGATTTCCTTCCCTCCGTACAGGACCCCAATGATGACCATCATTCGACGAATTTGGTCAGTATTTCGTGATGTTACAAGTTACATCAAAACTTGCCATTTGCTATTTCTAAGTGAATTCGGCCGAAGTTTTCACTCCGTGCTTCCTTGTCTCCTTGACTGCAACTGGAAAAGTCTTTGCTTGTTTGTACGCTCAGTGTGCCACCTTTCTTTGAACTGAAACTTTTCTGAATTTTGAAGGAACATGCGAATGCTCTTATCTTCGCGGACCTTCTTTACTAGCTATTTGTGTAATTATTAAAATCAAAGGAGTATTTACTTCGCTCAAGCTTAGTTTGCGCTGAATTTGGCATGAACGGCGTGTCAGTTTGCTGTATATATGAATATGGTCTGGTTTCCCGGTACCGGTTTCCTGGCGCCAGCCTTATTGTCATAGTCATATGTTGTTTCTGTTTTACTAATTCTAATCTTCTGTTATTTCAGGGTTCCTTGATTGCGAGGCTCCCTCCCTCGTCGGGCAATTGAAGTAGACGAGAAGGTGTGCTTTTTTGTGAAGACTTCATTTTTTAGCTGAATGATTCATATTCTATTCGTTGTCTTATCGCCATTTTGTTTTATTTGCAAAAGCGTTTCTGGAATCTCTCGTGCACTTACAGTACACTGGTAGTTTGCTAATATAGCTGAATATTTGGCCTGGGTGGATCATGTTAATGTTCTCCAAAGGATATTACAATTACTGATATGACAATGACTTCAGTCTTTGCCCGCCAATTTGGTCACAATGTTAATTAGAATCATTGGATTTGGATCTGTGATCTGTTTTAGTTGTTGCTTTGCTTGCCTTGCCTCTTGGCCCAGCAATAGTTTTCCATAATGACTAAACTAATTTTTATTTCATAATAGCTTTTTTGGAGTCTTTCATACATTCATACCGTAGGCCGATAATTGCTCATGAATGAACGTTGGACCTGGATGGATTATGTTTCTGTAGTAATTTCAACTTTATCCGGTTGTTACTTCGTTGCTTGACTAATTGTTCTTATTTTAGAGTGTCCTGTCCGCGTCCGCGAGACAATCGGAACCGCTATGGAGTGTGGAGTTTGATGTTGTGCGAATGTCCGCTCTTTGGATACCCTTGGAGCATGCGGACCGAAGCAGACCGTCCGTCAACCTCTCCGGCAGTAGTTTCCAGATGAATGGAGGTAATCAATATTTTGAATTGACTTGATTATTGATCTACAAAGTTGCGCGAGTCACTTACAAGGCGCACGGTAATATATGCCAATGTATTCGGTGACCGTATGTTCGTGCATGGGCAGTTATCTCCTGGGTGAATATGCCGGTTATGTCCTATGTACTACGGTACTACCTTGGGCCGCCTTGGGGCTCTTACTTGGGACTCAGGCCCATAATCCCTACTGTTCTATCCTTGACCATACGTATGAAAGAAGTCGTTAGAAGGTGTATAAACGACTGATCTCACCAGAGTGGAATTACTTAATCACATTGTTTGCATAATTGTATTTTCTAATACGACTCCTTTCATACGTCATTGTGACAACTCTTCAGTGATGCGAAATCAGTTAACAATAGCAATGTGTTTCCCATTCGTTCTAAAATACTAAAATGAAACCAATGTGATGGGAGACAGTAACAATAATGGTTGACTTTGAAGTTGGCGTTGGCTTGGCTGTGCGTTGTCATAGTTTCCATCATGGATGTCGGTTCCGGTTGATCTCATTTTTGTTTCAATTCAGTGTTGGTGGCGCGGTTACTGTTCGATAAACTCCCCCAGTGTGGTATGTGGTGGTGGTGGTGGAAGATGGATGTGGATGGTTCACGATTTATTAGAGGTAAGAAATATTTTTGACCATTTGACCAATCTTGTTTCAAAATGTTTGCGTATCTACATCGTATTACTCGGCGCAAGTGGATCCGTTACAGCGGCGCATCTCCGTTAGAGTGTGCCTGATGTGCGCCAGAAGTGCGCGAACAGTTTGTGCTTTCGGCGCCCATGCGGTATTCACTCCAATAAGTGTGCCACAGGTGCGGCGTCTGCAAATTGACATCGTTGGCCGCTCCCGCGCATCCTAGTGGGAGTGCGCTGCACGGGTCGGATTGCAAATGTGATTTCGTTTAACACACACTAGGATTATTCAATGATCATATGCAAATACACCGGCAGTTCCCTTTATAGTAAGGATGTTTCTCATATATAATCTTTTACTTTCTTTCTGATCTTACATAGGCGACCTTAGTATTTCTTCATATTGCTGCATTCCGGTTTCTCAATGCCACAGTATGCATAAGCGTGGTATACTTGGTTGAACTTGGTGAAATTTATTGCCTATTTTTTATGAAATTTAAGTTTATTTTCAAAAAAATAGATTAGTACTGCCGCCGGTTTTGTGCATACGGTAATACGATTACGGTTACTGAGTCAGTGAAGTTTTCAGGTGTGAGTAGAGTAACACTGCCTTCGGTCCTTTGATACTGGGAATGATCTGCTAATTAAACCTAGTGTATGAAATAACATAGAGGGCTGTAGATGTGATGACAGCTCGGATGCTTTATTTCTTGAATATGAAGAAGATGTTGCTACTTCTTGTAGTTTGTAGTTGGGAATAGACGTGCTATATATACGTTCCAAATCGGGGACGCGGCCCCCACCTCTAGGGTGCGCGCCATGGGTACGCGAGCTGTCTTACTCCCTGTTGCGCCCGGATAGCAGTATCATATGTTGTTGTGAGCATCATCAGTGAGCAATAGCGTCCAAGTATCGAAGCGACTAGCTGTTAGAAGAGAACATTACTTGCATTTATTTTTTTTCAGCTGGATCATTCAAAGAAGTCAATTACGAGAAGTTTATGGAGTGAAACAATCTACGGGACCACAATTGCTTCCGTCATTCGATTCATGGACAGTTACGATTCAAGGACACACGTAGGACAAGGAAATTACGGTAGGCAGGGCGAATCAGGTCGGTTTGATGTTTTTTTTAGGTAGATAGGTAGGTGAGACGACGACGTTCCCTTCCCCGAGATGTACGGAGGGAATTCACTTTAGACCAGGCCCGCAATCTTTAGTCCCCGCCGTGATGGCGTTATCGCCCGGCGCTATCAGCCCAGATCGGTGGTCGGGGTCTGAAATCCTGATTCTACGCGGAAACCTGAGCCTGGGTTCTCTCTCACGGGTAGGTCTCCGCTTTGTGTAGAGAATAATTTGAACACGGAGATTTGTACCGGTGAGGGAGAATCTGGGCACGTAAGGCTAGAGGTAGATGCGCGCTCTTATTATAATTTTCATTTGCGCTTCACTGATTTTTTATGCGCATTTCTATTTCTTTGCGCGTGGAGCTGCTAAACTAAGCCCTTTGTCTTCTCGCTCTTGTACATAATATTTCTTACCGGTGATAGGCCTGATTGATATACTTTGTGATACATACTGTTTTATAGTTTTAGTTTTATATCTTGATATACAGTTTTACACTTTACATAGTCCTAGTTTTAATCCTATGTACATACTTCTTGCAATACAACTTTTACTTATACCTGGTCTAGTCAACCTTTTGTCATTCCGTTTTCTGTGATATATTTCTTTCTGTGATAACCTAATTTACTGTGATACTCTTTGTTAATTCTTTGATACCCTTTATTAATTCTGTGATACTTTTTTTAATTATATTTAACCGGTTAGTCTTTTTGTACATACAACATACTGTGGTTCTGTGAGTTTGTCGCATGCTTCAGTCAGCGCTCAATTTGCATACCGACGAATTCACATCATTAGAGTATGTTTTTTTTTAAGTTTTTTCTTACCCGAATAGCAGTGGCCGTTTCTTCGGCACTGTTGGCTATGAGAATTCGAGCCTGGGTTTTCTGAGAGTTACATTTTGGTTCTTTTCCAGATTTGCCAGAACCAATGTAACTTTGTTGTCTCTCCCGTTTTGCCGCTAGGTTCGTGTACCCATTCTTAGGAACGCTGTGGCGAAACTTTTCTGGTACACATTATAGATGATGATTCAGGTGTACGCCAGCCATTTGCTTTCTTATTGATTGTGTTACACATGCCGGGCGCGAACGACAGGGACACAATACTACATACCAGTATTGAATACTTTGAGAGTTTACGGGTTTCTTTGTTGAAGACTGAAGGCTTGACTTGTATAGCTTGTTAGCATAGGGTTTGGTTCGGATAGTCATGCTGGGCGGTGTGTGTGTCGACTTTTCTGGCACGTATAGCTATGCGTGCCAGACCTGCGTTCTAGATGATTATAGCAGGCATAAGTTGGCCATGCATTTTCTTGGCACTTGTCTTCCCCTTACCTTACCCGCGCAAACTATGCCAAGTGAAGTAGTGAAACAAGTCTACTCAGTTTATTGATCATGCTTTAAATATTGAACAGTTGGGCTTTTCGATTAGAGTGGGTTTCGACTTCAGTAAGCAAAATGAACATATACACTTGAAAACAACTTAACATTATATACTTCGGAATCAATACTTTGAATAACGATATATATTCAAACAATAATATATTATGCACGACAACACTACACAACACATTACACACTATATTGAAAATTACTATCTTGTATCCTAGTAGTTAGCCTCTCTCTGAACTTGCATACGGCTAGTAAGGGTAGATCTTCGAGCATTTACTGGTCTTATTGACCGATTGTTATGCGTTTTGATATATGGCTGAATGCTAGTCCTTGAAGCAATTCAATGAGAATATGAAAGAAGTTAGCAGCTGAAAAGAGTGCTTGTAGGCCTTTTCAGTTCTAAACGGTCGGAATAGAGGGTGGTAGGGCGGGCATCGAGGTAGCTTCGGCTATCAGACGATCAGACCAAGGGATGACGTTATGCACCCACTCAAGCCATTGTGCGAGTGCGGTTGTGTAATGTCAAGAAACATAATATAACAAAATGAGTACCACTACGTGGGCTCATATGTTGATTGATTGATTGCTTCATTTAAAAATCAATTAAGGCGGCCGGCCGGCTATCTGCTTGGTCGCCCGAGGTCGTTAGGGGTTGGCGACCTTGGGCGCTCCAAGACGGCCCGCCGTCGAATATTATCAAGCATATAATGCTCATTGTGAGACGCTATAGTAGAATACATTTAAAAATAACCGTGGCGGCCGGCCGACTAACTGCTTGTCCGTTCAGTATGTCTTGATGACTCTGAACGCGAACAAGACGGCCCGCCGTCGAATACTATCAAGCTGTGATGCTTGTTTTGTATGAAGTGCTTAGTTGAACACATTTAAAAACAAACTGGGCGTCCGGCCGACTATCTGCTTGGTCGTCTGAGTTCGTTAGATTGTAGCGATCTCGGGCGCTCCAAGACGGCCCGGCGCCGATTTCCTATAATATGGCGCTTGCTTTGCGTCATCGTAAGATATAAGATATTATATGACAGCTTATTGATTTTCTGGTCTAGGTGCGCATTTTACCTCGGTACTGCTTTTGGCATTTGCCTGATTAAATTTTGCCCTTTTTTACACGGCGCCGCACACATTTTATAAATTTTTTCAGCTTTTCAGGTTTTTTTAGTTGAGAGGAGAGGTGTGTGAGAGAGAAATGTTGTTGTTGATGTTTAATGATGTATTCCTATTGTTGACGATATTTAACTTATATACTTTTTACAGTTTCTGCAGTTCCGCTTTTGTAGTAGTAGTTTTTTGTAGTGTTAGTCTTGTAGATTAGGTTTCATAGTCATAGTCGTTTATCCCCCCCTGGCCTGCGCCCATTCCTGAGGCAACTCGCCTGCCATTAGGAAGCCACTCGTCAATTTTGTTCGTTTTGATTGCTCTTCTTTCGTAGCTATTCATTCATTACGCCTTTCTACTTATTTTGTTTTGTCTTATGGTGGAAGTTGAGTACCCATGTTGATCACTGTCAATTTTGACGGGTTTTTGGTGGATTTGAATTCAGTATGTATGGGTGCTTCAATTTGTGAGGTTCAGCTTCTCTGTTCCGCTTTCTTTTTATGACTTTGAGATTTATAGATAGCATTATTTGGGTTTTCATTTCTTGACTTTTTCGAAGTTTCTTTGTTGGCTTCTTCTTGTGTGTTGTAGTATTATTGTTTGCTCAGATAGGTCTTTGGCAGTGTTTTCATGCGTCTATTTTTTTTTCAGTTTTTCCCATTATTTTGAATACTCATTACCGTTTATTATTGCCAAGTAGATTTGGCAAATATCCACCAGAGTGTGGTATTTCTGTTTAATGCGTAGTTTTTCAGTTATTAGGTATTTTCTGACTTTACTTTCCCCTTCGTTCCGTTCCGTTTTTTCTTTAGTTTTTCCTTTTCCGTCGTTCTGGCTTCTGGTTCATATTAACCGTTTGATTTAGCTCTCTATGTTGACTGTGTTGGTCCATGTCCATATTGGACAATTTGGTGGTCCACATTGGACTTATTATTAGGCATTAGTTTATTAGTGATTTGTTAGCTATTATTTCTTTGTCTTTATCTTTAGTTAAGCTAATAGGAAACCTGGCGGAGACCTTTAGCCCTTTTTGCTTTCGTTTTGTTATATTTATCGTTTGTGGTTCTTAATAAATAAATAAAAACAAAAATATAGTCTTTGTTTGGTTTGAATTTGGGCTTTTTGGTGAAATGTTTAAAAAAATCGATGTATGATGAACGGAGTCGAGGGTCTACAGTAGCAAGAAGAAGGATCAGAAGTTCTACGAAGTTTTAACCGATAACAGGGAGTCCTTTTTCTTTGTTTTATGTTTTGATTTTGTGCCTTATGTCGGTTTTTAATGGTATTGTGGCCCTTACGACAGTTTTGTTATTTTGTATTATAACTAATAAGGGGTGTAGACGTGTGGCACAAAACCAATTAGGCGCACTCTTGCAGTTCCTAAAGAAAGAAAAACGTTTAGAATGTTGATTTAGTGCCCTTTGTTTCATGTGACCTACAGTGAAGAAAACCGCCTGTAAGACTCTTTTCTTACCCTATCTATCGTACGTTAATATTCTTTGGTACTGTATTTTGATGTGTGTCGTTTGGTATCTAAAAGTTTCGTTTGTGTGTCGGAACATGTACGATAGATAGGGTATGGTAATCACCAACAAATTAATCAATTGGTGTTTATGTTGCAGGTGACAAGTTTAGCTAAAAGATCCGAACATGTGTTTTCCGTCTATGTTTACACGCGCGTGTACATTCACACAGACTGGATGTTGGGCGCGGATCTGCATGCTCGACTACAGCCCAAGTTGCCTAAGCAGCTCGCACAGAGGACCTGAATCTTGAATTATTAATTATCCTTGTATCTTCACCTTAAATAAAATAATTAATTATGAATTACCTATTGAAATGCAAATTTAATTACCCGTGTGGCTAGCTTAGTGATAGCACTACTACAAATAATGGGCCGAAATACTTAGCTGGCCTTACCAGAATACGTCATAGTCACGGTATAAGAGTCTATTGCCAGTAAGATACCAGTTTCCCTGTTGTGACTTCCGCTATCTTCGCTGTCGGCTTCGGCCGTAACAGAGCTTGTGAAGCTTAAGCTTGGGTTGTTCTCATCATACATACTAACACATGTAACAGATGTTCTATGGTAAGTTTGCAGCGACCGCGAGGTTTTTGCTTCAGTTGTCTTTTCATTCATAATCGTGTCTCAAATATTGTGTACTGTACCAAGACAAAGACTTTATGGTTACCGTACCTACTTGCCAGATATTGACCACTGTTTGACTGCACTATACACTACACCCAAGTTTAGCCAGATACGTAAACCGTAAAGAATTATTTCTTTGAAGATACAGTAAAATATGCATTGGTCGCCATCCCTAAAATAATTCACACAGCATTGGATGAACTTGTTTGTCTCATCAGTCTAGCAAAATATTTTGCCTATCAATTAATTTTGTATTTCAGGGTTTCAGCTAGTGAGGTTTTTGCCCTTTCTCCCATAAACATCGCTCTGAAAACATCCCGTATAAACGAATAGCGTACCCAACAATGGAAATCACAGATAAATGTGAACTAGTACTGACTAGCTATCATGATAAATGCATACCTAACTATTGTGAAAGCTCAGGCACTTGTTGACTATGCACGTAAGTTACAAACGTGTTCAAAAGAAGCTCCGACACAGGCCAAACCATTCAACATATTGATTCCATTACGAGCAATACTACCGAGCTGTCATGACAAATGCATACCTATTGCGAAAGCTCAGGCACTTGTTGACTATGCACGTAGTTACAAACGTCTTCAATAGAAGCTCCGACACAGGCAAAACCATTCAACTTATCCAAATAATGTGGAGCGTAACTTTACCCGGCGGAATGCGGTCTATTGCCCGGGGACTGTTTAAAGCGGTATTCCGGCCGGTTTTTGAAACGCATCGTGGACAAATGAAATCCTACATATGAAATCCTACGATTTTTTTATTCTAATTTATGTTTACATAAGCTACATAAGAATGCTGGCGCACACGGCGTTTCAAAAACCGGGTGGTATTTCGCTTTAAACTGCATACCGTATAGTCACATGTAGGTAGGGTGTATTCTGTGAAACCGTGTGTTTATTATAAGGACAACACTTAGTTTACCTTAACAGGTGCCTCAAATTCAAACACTGCTTTACCCCTTTCTGGGAATAACAAAATAGTCATTCTTAACACACATGGCACAACAATACATATCACGACCAACATCTGATGAAGCTGAAGTCACTAATTTTCAAACTGGGCCAATCGCATATCACTTAATTGAGTACGTAAATATCCGAAAGTTCTTCCTACTGTATATAATACCACAATCGCATAATACAACAATACAAGTATTCGTTCTACAGTAAAAATCGTATAAACACGTCGCCTGAACATTGCGAACTAAAAGACAAAGCGGAACACGATCGAATAAAAGAAAGTATTATTTAATCGTTGAAGAGAAGTATCCACGAAACGCTATGTAGCATCTCACCAGCATCTAAATCATGTCAAGTAAGTTGAGTAAACGAAACATAATGACAAACTGTACCTATAACAAATCCCACTGTAACATTAGTGTTAAGAGATAAAGCCCTTAGTTACACTCCAAAACACCAAACACCTTGTTGGTATGTTGGTGTCCTTACTGCACTGACCTCTTATTCGATAGTTCTTCTTTTGCACGCTCCATTAGCGGGATGGATAGATGTATTTTCCTTGTACAGATGTTGTGAGCATTAATCCCAACCAGAATTGACAACACAAAGGATATTACATGTGTTGTCAATTCTGGTTGGGATTAAAGGGACGGGCCCATCAAAATAAACCCATATTTTGCATGTTTTTATAATTTGTATAAAGGGGGTTTATTATACTATATGCACACTAAATTTCGTCTAGAGTTTATCCCGCTGAAATTTTTCGGTGTCGATAAACTCAAAAGTATACCGTAGAAGACCAACAATTGCACCCTTATTTCCTTACCGCGTGTCCCGAGGATACCTCGCTCTGATTGGGACCCGGGAGACTATCTGTCCATATAGCCACATTCCCCCGGGACACGCGGTAAGGAAATAAGGGTGCAATTGTTGGTCATCTACGGTATACTTTTGAGTTTATCGACACCGAAAAATTTCAGCGGGATAAACTCTAGACGAAATTTAGTGTACATATAGTATAATAAACCCCCTTTATACAAATTATAAAAACATGCAAAATATAGGTTTATTTTGATGGGCCCGTCCCTTTAATGCTCACAACATCTGTACAAGGAAAAGGAAATCTTCTACTTTCACTACTTTATTCACACATACAATCAATCAGATGCAACATCAAGCAAGCATGTGGAACAATCAGTATAAGTAATAAGTAATAAGTACACCGAATCACCAACCTCAGTCATTCGACCATCAGCGCGTTACTTCGCCAAATCGCCATCCAACTAGGTCCATGGTCTAGACCTTTTCTTAATCCACACATCTCCTGTCATATTCGCCAACCTAAATAAACCATCATCGCCTATCTTCAAAAGTGTCTATTTTCGCGCGTGTGGTTGGGATCGAACACAGCCACTGACGATAAAGTAGGTCGTTCAGGCCCAAGGGGCCTACAAGGCCCCTTATGGCCCTACGACCTTAAGCCTTAAGGGTCGAAAATTTTAGATTGTTTCGATAAAGAGTTACCGGCTCAACTACTACCGACTCAACGATCATAAAACAGAATTCTAAAACAAGCAGTCCGCGAGCAAGAACAAGATTAAATTCAGTTTCTTCAAAACACTAGAACTAGATCACAGATCACACAAAGAAGAGATTTGCTTACCGTAATCCGTAATATTTTCGTAATCCGTAATATACATGATTGTAGTTATCCAGCTGGCTGAACGACACTAAATCCATTTGGTCAAATTTCGATAGATTCAGTACAAAAAGAAATAAACAATGTACACCGTACCACATAAAAACATAAGAATAGCCGTTAAAGTACTATTTACACCACGTTTCACAAAACACAATTGAACAAAAAAGTACCACCCACTCAATCACGCGTCTTACTGTAATAACGTACAAAAATTACAGATGTATTATATCCTAGTCAACCCAATAGCCAAAGAATTTCTCAGCTAAGGTTATCACAAAACCGTGTCGTGCGGTCACACACTCATATTGTAAAACACGTTTTCGAGTCAAACCCAAGGTATTCGTT
The DNA here is from genome assembly GCA_036852015.1 of Pelodera strongyloides. Lineage (NCBI taxonomy): Eukaryota > Metazoa > Nematoda > Chromadorea > Rhabditida > Rhabditidae > Pelodera > Pelodera strongyloides. The sequence goes on from JAANDG010000562.1 coordinate 52,447, forward strand.
TAGATGCCTAGCTGATAGTTGTCATCCACTTTCACTTGGCAGATTGGCTCATAGAACGTCGTACGATCGCCCTGAAGGAAAAAACATTGCCACCTGAATAAGACCAACAAGTTAATACACATTAAAGTAGTTCCCGGGCTAGTTCGGGTTCGCGAGATAGTTAGCGACGTTTTAAAGCTAAAAAACATTAGGTTACCGTAGCTAGGAAATGGCTCTAAATTTACCAGAGAACAGAAACACATAACAATCCAAAACGCACCGGGCCAGATATACAAAAACGCCCATATATATCACTTTATTAGTCTCCATTTACCTGTGAACAAACGGGAAATGACGGTCCGTTTGGCACATTGTGACATCTTTGGTACAACCGAAACCGATAGACCACTCCACTTGTACCAACAAAGTTTGACCTGAAATAGAAATAGGTGTTGTGTGATATTCTAAACCCTCTTGTCTAGTGCCATGGTACAAGTGATAAGGTAGTCACTAGACATCAAAAAGGCTTCCAGCTTACTTAGCAAGCCTAGTCCGATGCAATTGACTTAGCGCAGTCGTGATGCATGCCACTATGCCAGAGATCCAAACGTTTTCGCATGGAAGGACGCAATGGACCAGCTTCCTTCATAACTTATACACATATCAGGACATAACAGTGATTCGGTCGCACTGCAGTAGCCGTACGCACGAACGCACCGGGAAGCTCCCAGCCTTCCAGTGGGGGTGAGAGAAAGAGAGGGATCACACGAATCAGAGACGCACAGAGACAAATTCTCCCACCCTGGGAGGTTCCCGCCGTTCGTTTCGTGCATAAGGCCACAGGAATGCTCCCACTTCCCAACCTCCCACTGGCACACGAGCATAAGAAACAACGACACCCCGAGACAAATTTCACAGTCGGCAATACTACCACTATCCATATCTCGTTTTAGAAGAAAAGGAAATTCGAAACTTACAATTCACACTAATTCACAGCGTGCAGTCTACTGAGACTAAAGTCGAGAATCGCACTCCAGTTTGTTCCATTCCTCAGCCACTTGACGTCTCCTTCTGCAAGAAAAGCAAATTCTAGATAATAAAACAAAGCGTCAATAAAACAGTGCGTCATAAGAACTGGTTCAGAATATGTGGGAACTTATAAGTGCAGTGGTTACGTATTCGTCAACTACACCCCCACAGAATTTGTTATATAATCACCGATAGATTTATGCACTACACTATGCAGATAACTGATTATGGCAACCGAGCCAACTACTTACATAACCGTCTTTAGTACCGATGGCATGACGGAAATGCACATACGCCCACACAAACAACCATTGCTATTTCAGTTGGTGATATGCATCTATTGGTCATACACAACTAAAAGCAAATCGCCTTCTAGACTACACGACACCCCATAAAGTGAATATCTATGAAAAACCACACAGCAGATGAGGCATGTGCGATGTACTGCCAACATAAAAATGGATACCTCCGTTACTCGCTGCATAGCCTAGAGTCCCAATTCGATCCTTGTTTGTCCAAGTAGTAGTCGATTTGTCGGCACCATTCCACTAGCAGTCCATTCGCGTACTTCGACAATGGTCCCATTAAAGTGATCCTAAGGAAGATAACATACACAACAAATAAGATATTAAGGTCGTCAATAGGCTACGGGTTTTGAATACATACACTTCAGTGAGCTTTCTGAGCCCACAAACCTCACAAACCAACCCACCTTCGCAATTAGACTAGTAGTAAGAATGAATTAGTAGGCTGAGGCCAGCTATTTACTTTGTACTAATACAGAAATGAGGGGAAATGTCGAGTCGATGTAAATGCCATAAATCTAATACCTTTCAAAACCAGACGAATGTATCCTTGCCCCCGTGTGTGGATGTGTGGTATATGGTGTTGAGGAAACTTCATCTGTAAATCCTGTATTCAACGAAATAACGTAATAATTTATACTAACAAAAATAATCAGGAACAACAACGCCCTATAAATAATCCACAACATTCCAACACAAAAAGGCAGACAACTTTCAATAAAAAATCCACAACATATTACCGCAAGTTAGCTCAAAGATGACCCTTTGACACGAATACAAAATTTCAAACTTTACTTAAATAAACAACGAAAACGAACCAACATAAACTTTTCTGGTGACCATTATCAGGAAATCCTCCGATCCTCCCGTATGTTATGTCTACCTAAATATCCTGAAAAATTAAGGTTAAACGCCCTTATGGGGCGTTGAGAGAGAAAAGTCACTCAACCCTACCTAAGGGGACGAACCCGCCCGAGAATGCATTGTAGGGTCTAGTGAAATTCCAGACCAAATCTATGTAGTCCCCTTATCAACCCAGGCAGATGACCCTAAGTCATCGTCTACGCGGAAACCAAAAATACCTTTTTTTCATTTCTTTTTATTCTTTCGTTTTCTTTTTTATTTTACCATTTACTACAAGTAAGACTAGAGGCTCAATAATGTATTGCCTTTAAATAGGCGCGCCCTAAGCTGCAAGCCCTATAAAATGATAAAAGTCTTCTCGCTAAAAGAAATAGAAAAAAGTATGTACACTAATATAATACAAAGATTGAAACAAAACTATATACACTACGAATAACTATAATACATACATTATGTACAAAATACAAATGGGTTTTTAATGTACAATGTGTTGTCCCCCCAGCGCCCTACCAACCACCCTTTAATGAAAAGTAAAAAGTTACGGCCAAAATACTGCTGTGCAATCAAAAAGGTGAGCAGTCTTTTGGCAACGTAACTTTTTAAAAAGAAGTACAACACGCACGTGATAAAACTATATATACACCTATATACAGTCTTCTCGCAAAAAGAAATAGAAAAAAGTATGTACACTAATAAATACAAAGATTGAAACAAAAACTATATACAATACGAAAAACTATAATACATACATTATGTACAAAATACAAATGGGTTTTTAATGTACAATGTGTTGTCCCCCCAGCGCCCTACCAACCACCCTTTAATGAAAAGTAAAAAGTTACGGCCAAAATACTGCTGTGCAATCAAAAAGGTGAGCAGTCTTTTGGCAACGTAACTTTTTAAAAAGAAGTACAACACGTGATAAAACTATATACCTTAAATACAATATATACAATCAAACGCACATTTATATACATCTATGTACATGTATTTACATATAACCGGTTATTACTATGTAGAATTATATACATTCACGTATCAATATCTATATTGACTATACAAGAATCGTGTATAATTATAATATAAAATATAAATATTATAAGAGAGAATGACTCGACCGCGTGTTTAGTTAATTTTTGATGTACATTAGCTAATATGCATCAAAAATTATCTAAACAAGGTCAAAAAAAGAAAAGAATATCCAGTATTTTATACAGAGGAAGGGTATAAACAGGACAAACCTGCCATATATTTACCGAATTTACCCGAGGATATTGTACCTGATTATATTTTTTTATATTTTAGTTTTGTTATCAAAGTTGTTGTAACCATCTGTGATGTTTTTTTCTGATTGGTATGTATACTGGTACTTTATTCAGAGCATACGAACGCTTTAATTTACTTCACAATACCTTCTGGTACCTCTTACGGATATTCTAAAGCATCGCTTTCAACGATGAACTAGAATATATATAGTATTCTATTCCCTTACAAACTTGAAACTTTCCGTTTTTCTGAAGAATTTCGAGCCTTTCCAGCCCACTCCTATGAAAACCGACGAAATATCACATATCAGTCGGTTTATCATACACACACTACACACAACACAATATAAACAGTTTTATATATATATATATATATATATATATATATATATATATATATATATATATATATATATATATATATATATATATATATATATATATATATATCTATATATATCGATATAGTTATATAGATAAAACTGTTCTAGTCCCACTTATTTTAATTCAAATTACACAGTGTTATATATATGGCTCTATAGATAGTAGATAGAACGACCCTACTATAGTCCACAATAGAATATTATACTCGCATATTACTGTTATTTGTTCACAAAATGATATGTTTTTTTTTTGTGACAGGAGGCGGCGTCACCCTCCGTACACAAAAACTTAGTTATCATCAATCCATGTGAATTCAAAGAAGCCCCCTATGGTGTTTCTTCATCATTAAATGGAGAAACACGAAGCACTAGTTTTGAAGAAATGAATCGCAAATGGTGAGGGGAAATAAATCATTTTTTGAGACAATTCATTCACCTGTTCATAACGCTTCTCCAGCATTCAGTGGAGAAAACGTCTTAACTCTACTATTCAACAAAAAACCGCGTACTGTTGGGAACACAAAGAGTCATTCAAAGTAACTCGGCTTACCCGGCACTGCTTTTGTTTCTTTCTTACAAGTTGTTTACTAGTCCAAAGCACCAAATGAGAATGACCGCGCGCACACAATTCACGAAAGTACTCAAGATATTCAAAAAATAAAAATCCATTTCCATATCTCTCTCTCACTCACACTAAACCTTTTGTTGTTGTTGATGTCTAATGATGCACAAATGTTGATGACGATAATTAAGGAACAAATGAGAAACTATTACTTAAAAACGTTAAAGACTCTTGACCATACAAAAAGAAATGGGGGACTAAATACCTGCGCCCGTTTATCCGTCCTCAGCAAATCCATCCTACCACATAAACATCCAACCACAAACCACCGCAGGACCATAGATAGAGATGAGCATCAAACAAGTCAGTCAACTAATCATTCTAAAAGAATAAATGAGTAAATTCAATGAAATGAATTGCCGGAAGATACTACGAATACGCCAAGTGTACCTAAACATCTCTTTTTCAACCTAAGTAACAAAAATGGTGACGCTACCGTACTAGCACAAAAACAGGAGCATTGGTCTATCAGTCTCTACAAATAAAACTAGTGGACGAGTAAGAATCATGAAGAAAAAGGGAAAAACTAACCCTGCAAAGTATTTTTCCATGTCTTACTGTCCGGATTATCCTGAAAAAGAAGATAAGTGATTAGGTGACGACTGGCGACTTACATACATAAATCTAAATCTAGTTGATGAATGAAAACAACATGATGACCGTATGAAGCAACGATACTCGCTTACAGCGAACCAACTAACGGTCGCTCTTTGAAACGGATTTTGGACAACTTTACTTCACATTTGTTGTGTGCAAATAAACATATTTTGACGAGAAAATGCGTCATATTTGCATACACGACATGGAAATACAGCGTCCTCATATTTGATAATGTATGAATGTCATGGAAAACATGTGTCATCCATTCCAAAAACCGTTATTATACCGAGTTAGCGAATCATTATACATGCATACAGTACAATAGGGCCTTGCAATAGGGCACATGCGAAGAAAGACAGAGAAATTAAAAAACCTACTTCGGAACCAATTCAATGGGTTCCAAGATGACCTCTTTGACTTTGGAGCAGTGGCAGGGGCAGTGGAGTTATCAGAAGTGTCCATATCCTAAATCAAAAATTTATGTTATTAATAAACAAAACAAAAAACGGGAAGTGCGCAAGGGCAAGGAGTAAGAAGTTACGCATCCCACTATATCATACTATCGCGAAGAATACTGAGTTATTAAAGCAGTATTGTACCTAATTCCGGGTTACCGAAAACAATTTCCACCACTTCTTGACCTATGCCTACTTTGGGGAATCCGCAATTATCTATCCTATGCAAGTTTGCCCATCCGAAGCTTCCGGAACCAAATTTATTGTTAGGATACGGTAGGATATTCGAATCATATGCAAACCCAAAGTAGGTGCAATATTGATTCAACGTACGCGTGTGCGCGGAACCCGAAACTCAGCTAACACTATCAACACAAAACACAAGTATTGTTTAACATAATGAGTAAACGAGTAGATCGCCACTTTCAGGGGGGCTACGTTTGCTGCGCGTAATACGTATTCTCATTGGGAAAACCAATTAAATCATTCGAAACAAAAAAGCAAATAACTAACCTCCTCTTCATCACCGGAAAGGAACGGATCATCAGCGTTCAACACACCACCCTAGAACATAGCAAAAGCTAAACATAAGTGCCAGTATTAAAAATGGGACACGGTCACATTTCTAAACTACGCGATCATACCCGCTACGAATTCGGATAACAATTCCCGGTTACCGTAACCTTGAAATTTCTTTCAACAAACAAAGGTTCTGGCCTGGCATCAACATTAATATGATTAATACGTTAAGAACTGAACTGCACTCGCAATCATGGAGTGCTTACAATTAGTCCTAGACCTTCATCACATAAAGAACAGATAAAAAATAATAAAGAAGAATCAAATCACTAACCTCTTCGCCACCGTCTTCCTCTCTCTGTCTCTGATCGTCCACTTCCATTGGATCCAAGAGCGTCAGGTCATCGGCGCTCTTCTCTTCATCCTTCTACAACAGTACACATAAGTTAAGCATAAGTAAGTAATAATTGTAATAAAAAAAGTCCGTCTACGTGAACCAAACATGGTACTTGATAAATGGCAAGAAAAGCCGAGCCAATTCAGCAGTGTGCGTGCGCTTTTACAAAAAATCACTAAACTACACACAGAATGTTAAACGCGCAGTTAATCCAAGTCGGGCAATTGATACTTGGTATACAAATAATATGCAAAAGGAAAAGCTAGTTACTGACCTGTTCAGCATTGGTTTCCTCATCCTTCTCGGAGTCGTCAACTCCTTCTACAGTCCTTGCTTCGTCATCAACCTAGAGCACAGAGCAAATAAAACATCTTTGAATAAATAACAAAAACATGCAATCCTGGAAATGCTAAGGTTTGCGCAAGTAGTTTTTCTTTTAGCATAATCTAGTTCAATAGTTCACAAGAAGTGTAACGTATAAAAAACGTAAAATCATAAAATTCAACAAATAACTATGTGAATGCACGCCGTAAATTGATTTTCTACCACAGGCAAGGTGAAAACTCAATTTAAGTGACATTTCACAGAAATAACTGTTACATCAAGCCATGAGTGGACTCCTCTTTGAGTAATACCCCTGAGTGGATTATCTACTCAACTGCAGCCCAAACTAGCTTCATTGGCTTCATAACTTGAATTATCCACTGGTCACCCGCGCAAAACGAACAAAGGGTGGAGTACAGTAATATAAGCCTTCAAGACAAAAAAATTATAAAAGGACTCACATGCTGTGAAGAGGCGCAGCTTTGATAGCTGCTGCTGCTGCCAGAGCTAATTACATTGGAACTGCCTTGAGTCCCTTGAGACGATTTTCCATCTGCGTCATTTGCTTGTCTTTCCTCACCATCTCGGCCTAGATCACCCTGAACCTGAAAACAGAAACAGAGGGTCAAAAAAAAAAAAAAAAAAAAAAAAAAAAAAAAAAAAAAAAAAAAAAAAATAAAAAAAAAAAAAAAAGAAACAGAGGGTCAAAAAGGCAGAGCTCCTATTGTACTGCAAATAGTTGAAACCATATTGATAAAGATAAGGACGACAGCGCCTGGCACGGTGCACAAAGACACTGGATTACACTAGTTTTCGGTTACTACGGTGTACGGTAGTAGCAAACCTAAACCGTGGAAGGAAAACCTATAATAAGGCAATGCTTAAATAGTAATTACCATTAAACATTGAGCTGGCACTTATGGGGGTGTACGGTGCACTGCCCTTTTCGCCGTGTGTACTGTGTACACTTATTATTATTTTTTTTCCTATTAATTCTTTCCTATTAATTCACCTAAAACATTTGGTGGGAATGGAATGCAGCTACAAATCATCCACGGTCTTAAACGTAAGGACACAAATTTACATCAACAAAATAACTAACCGCTTGTGTCATCGGAGGATCACGAGTAGTCACTGTAGTCAACTGGAGCTGGGGTAGGTCACTCAGAGAGGAACTAACGTCAACGGCCTCTGACACATGACCAGCGCGAGTCGTCTGCCGTGCATTCTGATTCTGGAATACAGTACACTGCACACAAAAACACGGCGGAAACGCAAGACAAAGGTCTATATAGCAAACATAACAAGACGGGAGAGGGGAGCGAAAGCAACTTATAGACTATAGCTACTCTGAGTTACATGTCATTAGTAAACCATAAAACAGCTTAGGACTGTTACAAAGGGAAGAACCGAACCCAGACACCATGAAATACGTGAGTTGAACACCGCAACAAAACATATGATAAAAGTCCGTTCCGACTCCCGGGAAAACCTATACAATGATGTTATAAAGAAAGCTGGAATAGGGAAAACACTCACGGCATCCGCTTGAGCCACCGGTTGTGCCATATCAGACTCAACTCTATCAATCAATATATCCCCTTGAGCGTGTTCTAACGGTCCGGACATCCGTTCATCATTCTGCAACATAGTACAATTAGATCATCAAGAAGGGTTGATTTTTGTTCGGCTTATCCACTAACAGTGCGAGCGAATAAAATAACAATGTGGATGTTTCAAAGAAAAACGCGGCTGACACGTCAAACTTACGTCAAACATACGTCAAACATTAAACCGTCTCTACGCTTCCGATCCAGAAATTTCAAACAACCAAATTCATTCCCACACAAAAGCACATGATAGAGTTTGAAATTTGTATGCTTAAAGGGAGGAAAAGGGAAAGTAAACAAGGAAAACCTACTATTTTCTTGTCCAAATTCGCATCATTATCCAAATTCAAATTCACTCCACCGCCCATGTCCATCTGTAAAAGAATACGAATTAGGCACACTACAAACACAATCTCAGAAGTCACCCAAAAACCAATTTCAACTGTAAACACAACAATATCATAACACTGCCAGCGACACTAAGACGATTCTGAACTGCGTGAATAAAAGTAAAAATTCTGCTCACCTGGGGCACATCCCAGTCAAAAACACCGAAGTCCTGCTCGTTTCCATCCACTCCATTGGCAGGTGTGGCCTCCTTACTCTTTCGGGCGGCTGGCTCATCGTCCACCATCGACCAATTACCTGAAAATACGATACTAGTCACATATACCCTATCCTATACTAAAATAAAGTTAGCGAAAACAAATAAACATGATAGTATACTGTCGTAAAAGGCAATCTACTATTATATATTAGGCAATATCCGAATCTCAAACAAGCACTGCGGGTTATGTTACTGATGTTTATGATTGTGAACCAAAAATGAGTCTTACAATTTTGACAAGATCCATATGGGTATGGGTTCCAAAACAGAGTGGCTTAGAAATGAATGTAAAGCGTACCTCTTCGTTTCCTGGACTTAACAGTAGCAGCATTTTGGGGGACCTCCTCTGGATACTCATCGTCTATAATAAGAATTATACCGTAAGTAACTGTAACACAAATTCGCATTAGGAAAAATGGGGGGGGGGGGCACGGAAGCGACGGAAGTTTTGAACAACAGCGAACTCTCTCGCTAGTTAAACGAGGCGCATGAAAGGGGCAGACTAATTGGTACCACGCACACACTGCCTAGAGCGCCCTTCGCCCGAGACACGCCGAGACAAATAGTTTCACATCAGAGCAAACATTGGTAATATTGAAAGCATTCACATTGAAACTCACATACAAATGATTAAATAAATAACCGAGCTCACTTAACAAATTTTCTTCGGTAGTTGATAATAGAAGACCGCGTGACTGCGCACACAGGGTGTTTGCAAGAGAGGATGCTCGCGGAAAAAAATGTATCAGTCGAAGTAAATCATTAATGTAAACTAACCGAACAAATCTCTGACGTCCGACTCGTCAGCACTGATGGGGTATCGCGCTCGCGGCAGCACAACCCTAGTTTCCCGATTCCGATCCTGATTGTCGAAGAACCTATACACAAGAAGATTCACATTTGTATGGATATGAAGAAAATTTTGTCATTACTAGTATGAAGTATGAATTTTTTTTCATTACCAAAGACAATAGTAGCCAGTCGGCCGATACAGAAACCAAGGCACATTGCACGAAGTAACCATTATTGCACAACAACGATTATGCGATTTTTATGAGAATCGAGATTATGCGATAAAACGATTTTGTGATAAAGTAAATAGACCCACATGGACAATTGCTCTCTCACTTCAAAAAGCTCCGTTTCCGAATTGGTGAATTTCTTCTGCAGTTCATCAAATTGGGCAGACAATACGGCGTACTTATTATCTGCCTCAGTCTCTCGGGCTAAAAAAACTTGAGATATGAGGTATGTTACTGTACTGGAACGTATGCTGCAAAAGTATGCATAATCTAACGAAAACAGTGTCAAATTGCATAATCTAACGAAAACAGTGTCAAATTGTTTCAGAATCACAACGTGCCGTATGCAGTTAAAGCGAAATACCGGCCGGATTTTTGAAACGCATCGTGGACAACTGAATTCATACGTATTCGGTATTCATGCTAATTTACTCGAATTTAGCTCAATTTTTTATTCTAATTTATGTTCATTTGCATAAGCTGTGTAATAATGCTGGTGTACTCGATGTGTTTCAAAAACCGGCTAGTATTTCGCTCTAAAAAACATTCCAGGCGCACTAGAGATAGGATACAAGGATACAAATTTGCAGCTTTCTCAAACAAAGGCCAAAGGCGTCAAATCTTGAAACACCGGCCAGATTTGGCCACGATGTGAAGGTTACTAAGATAAGCATTAATATGTAGTAATACAGAGTAGGAAACTGACCGAACGCTTCCTCGCACTCTGCCCCCTGGCGACGCAGCATTGTCTCACATTGCTCCAATCTAAATGGTTCATATTTTTGTAGCCTAACAGAGGTTTTTTAAAGGATTTTCAAAGTCGGACCTAATTATTTTTTTTATATAAAGTAGGAGAGTTCGTCTGTGCTGTGCACCACGCTTGTATGCATTTCAGGAGTTTGTTATAAATAGGCCAACTTTTCTCATCTCTCAAAAATTAGCGCAGTTGAATCTTATTACGCGAATCTTGGAATATACGCTTCAGACGTTTCATAGTATGCACTTTTTTGCATCAGTGCTTCGGAGAAACGCTTACAGTTTACATTGAATTGGAAAGTCGCCTCAGACGGCAGTAGCCGTCTGGTCATTAAAGCGAAGCGAACTGCTAGCCCCTTTGGAAAATGTGCATATGATAAGCAAATCCTATGTATCCTATGCTAATTTTGTACGATCGTCCACGGCAATCGTACAAAATTAGCATATGATACATAGGATTTGCTTATCATATGCAAATTTTCCAAAGAGGCTAGCATTTCGCTTTAATAAGAGGAGTGAAAAGAATAATACTGAAAAATTTAAAGGGCAGAAAGCCGTTTTTTTTAAAGAACATTGTGCTACTCAAAGGGTTTTCTAATTCCGACTCAGGTACAGAATGTAGGCATTTCGGCATTTGATTTTAAACTAACTTCCTGCCGGCTTCTTCTAAATCTCGCTCCGCAAATTCTTTCTCAGCCATCAAAACTCCACATTTCGCGTGCGCCTTGCCATAGAGAATTTCTAACTCTTCGACATCTGAAAAAGATCGTTGAACTCATCAAAAAAAGATGCAAGCTCTACTCTAACAAGGTGCTGTCTTCAGGTGTACAGTATTTGTTTCTCAACTTCGCACTCAATCTCAATATAGCAATTTTCCAAATACAAGTCAGTCAGCGCATCAGCAGAATACAATTATGTCGAAAAATCGTTCAATTTCTCTGACAATATTAGACCAAAAAGTCCCCCCGTTAATTCACCCTTTTCAGCCGATACAACAAAAATCCAAATCCAAATCCAAATAATGTTCGCTACTTTTCATAGAACTGCACAAACCTTTCTTACACGTGCAGGTCACTTGGACGGTAGTGACAGGTGGGGCCGAGGCAGGCACACTAACACCAATCAACTGCTGACGAAGTCTGCAAAAGAATTAGTAGGGAAAAGGAAAAAAATCACTGTTTATGCAATTCACTTCTTATCACCAAACTGAACACACATGCGCCCTGCGCCCCCGAGTACTGGAATTGGAAACCACATCAAGGACTTGCCAAAAAAGTTTGTAGATAGTGTTTGACACGTAGACACGCGCTACAACAACAAACTCTTCCAACTATTATTTTTTAAGGGTCGACACTGTACATAAGTATAGCAAATCCGTAAAGTTGCAGTAAACAGGTCCCTATTATCTCTATATCTTCTATTCTATTTTAGTCAATATTACATATCTAATTCACACCGCAAGCACAAATGCATAATGCATGTATTATGCCACTTATGGATCACAAAGTAAACCCAAATCCTGTCCTGCTATATTGGGAAACGATTAGGGGTATATATATTCATACGAGAAATTCCGCCCAAAATGAAAGTCACATACTCTCAAAAGTGCGCCTATCATCTCAAAACCCTCTCTAGGCATTGAACTACGTTTACCGAAAATGGCACACATTCACACATACCACATTGCATAATATTACTTCTTACATAAGGACTTACGCTACAATTTCGTTCTGGAGATCGACAATTTCCCCTTCTTTCTTGACCAAATTTTCCGCGATCACACGAGCCTCTCTTGTTTTCGCCACTAATCGCGCTGTAGTAGTTCCAAGTCTCGTATTCAATTCACCAACTCGGGCTGAAATGATTTCACTTTTGAATAACCCACTTATATTATAGGCATATTAAACAGATAGAGGTCAAGTGCACTAAACAATCGAAATCTGCAGAAAAGGAGCGAGCGGGCGGAATAAATTTAGGTCTCTCCATGGCCGATCTGTTCTGGAAGCCGATCTGCTCACGGTACCAAGCTACAATTTATTACACCATTGGTTTCCGTCTGAGCCGGAATCGATCTTTGCAGGTGTTAACTTGTTAACTGCCAACCACTGAGAGAGGCTGGCACATAGATCTATCACTAAGCTAAAGAAACCACCTCCAACCACCTTCATTTACGCGCGGGAACGCACATAAATCAGAGAAAAAAAATTCAATGAAAAATCTTACCCCTCAGTCTTGCTGGACCCGGTAACAGTTGTCCTTGTGGCAGCTATAAACAGAGAGAATCGGCTTGGAGAACACATACATTTTTAGCAATAATACTGTAGAAAGAGCCGAAAAGGGTAGTAAGCAGTCGAAGACAAATCAGTGGTTTGAATCGGAAACGCGCTAGAATTAGCTTAGCTACACGCGTATGCGTATACTTTTCGCAGCTCCAAAAAGCCCGGAAAAGATCAATTTTTATGCGATATTCCCGTCAAAGTTACACCGAATTGTTGAAATGAGCAATTTGCTTGTACCTCCGCGGCTAAACCACACACTCATTCACAAAATAAAAACAAAGATCAAACATAAAAACTGACGAATACACCGAGCTCCGCCGAATACCGATCCATCCGTCCGGAACTCCTCTTTAAACGGCGTATCAGATTAATTGAGTCTAGTTCCCGGATAAACGATGCCAGCGCCACGCTGGTCTTCTTGCTCACGAACTGAAAAAGAACAACATATACAAACACCGGCATAGACAATAAACTAGACATAATTCACTTTGAAAACCCGCACAAATTGCTGGCGATAACGTTAGGCGACTTTTGAGTCCTCAAAAGTCACATTCTACTTGATGAAATGGATAAAATCGCGTTTCCAGACAATTAGCGAAAATATAAGTTCGCACGGATGGACTAAAGTCGCACAAGAAACACACAAAGGTTGGAATTTCAAAGAAGGCAGGAGGTTAAAAAAATTGCAAAAACCTGTACCTGTGTTCCTTTCGTCAACAAAGAGCGGATGTTGAGTCGCAAATTTGGCTTTTTCTGATTCAGTTCATTGATCGCGCCACGATACACTCTTACTGCTTGGCATAACAACCTCGCCGCCATTTGCTGAAAAGAGAAAATAATGGTTCTTGCTGCTGTTCTTGAAATGCGCAAAAGTGGCCAAGCAGGCCAAGCCTATTATCTATCATTCTGAAGGAATAGAATCCGCCATGGGTATTTATACTACAAACAAAATGTCTCTGTCTACAACTGATCAGATTCGTTTAAGATATGTTCAAGGCAGCATCTAACTTGTCATTAATCAAAAACCAATTAACCCCGGCCCCGGGATTGATGTTTTACACTAGGAAAGAAAGACAGCCGGCCAATACACGACAGCCGACAGGTAAGTTCGCAGTACAAGTCGACCGGTGGGACAATGTACATGTTTGTAGAGAAGGACAGCGTTTCGGCCACCTTCTAAACCCCCGTGCTTCCAGATTCCGCCCCGATAATGAATGCAAAATATCAAGTACCTTTGTATCCAAGGACTTCGCCTGGTCGCGTACTACACCAGAAGTTTCCTCCACAACCAGCAGTAGTGACTTCATAAATGCGGATGGCATCAAGGCAATTGCCTGGTCCGATCTAACCATCTAAAATTAAGCTAAGGTTAAAGGAACCAGTGGAAATAACTAAGGATGATCGTAAATACATTCGTCTCCGCGCAAAAAAAAACGAACACTGCGCTTATATACACGGACACGGCTCGGCCTGTTCTGGACTTCTCGTTTAAACATCATCCAAAGGCAATAGCTAGTTAACTAATAGTGTCGAATCATTAATTCAGATTCAGCATACTTTACGCTGGGCATTCGTAGTAAAAAAAAGGTAAAACATTAATTAAGAAGCTATGCATATGCCGCCGTTTAAATACCTATGAACACCGATGAATTATTATCAAGCTCTAGCTGTCTGGCATTAAACCTGAGCCTCCTTAGACAATAAAGAAGTACAGCATACAGCCACACAAATACTCAGTCAACATAATCCCAACTCAGGCCACAAACCACATACTTAATATTGGATAATAACTCACCTGTTGTGTAGAATCGATAAATTCACCCAGAAGACTGAAATTAGCCATCCTTTCAGATACAGACGATCTGAAAAGTCATGCTAAGAAGCGGGGAAGAGAAGTTTCATAGACAAGCAATGTAATCATATAAAGAGAATAGCCACACAAAATGGTAGCAATCGGTCTAAAGTCGTGATTGCTGCTTAGTAGACATAAATAGTAGCAACTTACGAAGTAGAAACCATTAACTCACTCTTTCAGATTCAGACCCAGTTGGCCTTCTGCTAGCGTGCTAACTGAGATTAAATAACAGTGACTACGAGCCGACGCAATATCCTACGATCGTTCAATTGCAACCAAAGGGTCCTTGCCTTGCTTGCAAAGTTCACTGTTTCGCTAATTATGTGCTAAATATTCGGACTTTTCCAACTACATGTCCACTATCTTAATACATACCAAACACGCACAGAAATGGGAAGGCTGAGCGAGAGGTTTGTAGTAAAAGTAAGTAGAAAACGATAGAGTGGTACCAACCTTGCCTTTGAATATAAATACTACGAAGGTCGAGTCAAGTTGCAATGTTGACTTGGCTTGGTAGTCTAGATGGGAACTGAAAAACATCAAATGATTACTTTTACTGTGCTCAGGAAAGAATTAGTTAACAATTCAGGAAATGAGTAAACAAAACGCAATCTTAAATGATGTACGTAACCGTAACCACAAATAAATAAAAAAAACAGTTAGATTAACGGCAATATCAACACCGGGAAAATGCCGAAAATGCGGTGCCTCGAACCGAACCTCACTCGGAAAGTTATAGTTAGTTAATCTAGTTAAGCAACAAACCAATAAAAATCTTAGTATAGGTAGTAAAAACATGCGCCACGATCGGCCACCATTAAGTTAAATAGCATAGCGCACAAAAATTCAATAAATACCTGTGATTATATCGATTTTTAAAAATCGAGAGAGACGATGGAATGTGAATGATTATGTGTGGAGCTGTTCAGACTTGTAAGTTATAAGAAGTTATAGATGATGACGAGTTACCTGAAATTACAAGGTGAAAAAACAAATAAAGTACCTACATAGCAAGTACCCTAAAATGGCAATTACGAACAGAATAACCAATAAAAAATACCAATCGCATTAAGAATTAAAATCCCAACTTTATTTTAAACTAAGTAAACTACCCTGAAGAAACTAAAAAAAAACACGTTAACATAGAGGAATAAGTGTTACCTAGGTATATCTTTCTGATATTATGACATTTAAAATGATAAAAAAATATTTAAATACTTACTAAGGTCTATGTACTGTAGATCAAAGTCGGCCGCTGGCGGACGGGGACTTGATCTGTTTGACGACCTAAATTATGAGTAACGAATTATTACATATCCAATGAAAATATAGTCCGTGAATGCGTGAATTTGTGGAGTAATGTGGAGGGTTATTCTTCCTACCATTCAGTGAATGCTAGGAAGAATAACCCTCCACATTACTCCACAACTCGTACACGACATTTCAATACTGTAAATTGGTGAACTATATTGAACTGAAATGAAACAAATCACAGCGAATCACAGCGACATTCTTTAACTTAAAAAAAAACTTACCTTGTTAGCCTGGAACTC
Source organism: Pelodera strongyloides (assembly GCA_036852015.1). Classification (NCBI taxonomy): domain Eukaryota; kingdom Metazoa; phylum Nematoda; class Chromadorea; order Rhabditida; family Rhabditidae; genus Pelodera; species Pelodera strongyloides. The sequence goes on from JAANDG010000562.1 coordinate 68,871, forward strand.
GTTCGACGTTGGTTTGACGTCTTCGGTAGAAAGCGAGAGCGCTATTACTGAAAAGTGTGGAACAGTAAACGATAAAGTAACAACAAGGTCATCGGAATATGAATGATGTACATTATGACATCAAAAAAAAAGAAAAAGAAATAACGCCCACAGCCAAAAACAAACAACCGATTTGATGCACAGCGCGTATATTTAAAGAAAAAAACAATGCAAAAAAAACTTACTGAAACTGTGACGGCAGTTTAAATAAACGCTTGATCACTGTAGAGAATACCAAGATCGAGATGAACCTACAAAAGTAAATAAGTATACTGTATACGAATCAAAACGAAAGCAATTAAGCAATACAGTACAAACGAAATTAATGCGGGAATGCTGTAACACTGTAACACAGTAAAAGGAAAAATTGCAGAACCGTCTATCAAGGTTTTTACTGAAAAAATCATCTGGTGACTGGTTCGTGACCGCGAAAAACCCAATGAACCGTATGCAAGTGGGTTCACTCATTTCCTAGGTAGCCGTAAGCACTAAGGGCGCGTTCGGGTTGCTCTTTCCGAAAGAGAAAGAGGCAGAAACCCCGTTCGGGTTGGACCTTTCCGAAAGGATTTAATGCTTTGTGAAAGTGAAAAGTACAGTACACACTTTCCGTGAACAGCAGGGGTTTTATTTTTATTTGAATGTGCACGGTCTGCGCACTTGTGCACAATTTCGGAATTGTATTTTTTCCCGACCGCCGACCTGCCCGCAGGCACATGAGAGTACGTGCACAAGACGGGAAGGAAATGCACTGTGCACAATTAAATCGATTCAAATCTTAAAACGAAAGTCCCTGCGTGTTCACGGAAAGTGTGTACTGTACTTTTCACAAAGCATTAAATCCTTTCGGAAAGGTCCAACCCGAACGGGGTTTTTGCCTCTTTCTCTTTCGGAAAGAGCAACCCGAACGCGCCCTTAGGCACAAAATAAAATGAATAGGGCATGGCCGGGTGGTTCGAAATAGACCTACGTACACAGTTAGCAGCAGGAAAAAATATACAAAACAAGGATGACAACAATCGGCGCTACACTACGAGCAAAGAGGAAGTAAACATGCATCAAGTAACTGAAGATAAACATAAACCAAATCACGACCATAAACAGCACACACAAACTTCCTAAGAGCAAATAATCATAGGTTAACTTGACCTAGAGCTGACAGTAGTAACGAACAACTAAAGACACAAAAACAAAACACTTTATTTGGCAAAAACAAAAACCAAGGGGCCTCATTCCTACCATATGCATAAAAACAGACCCAAAAAGGCACAAGCAAAGCCCCTACCCAGACTGGAACCTTATTCTCTCTTTGGCACGACCATTTTATTTATATCGACAAATCAATAAACCAATATAAATTTAAAACACATCTTCGCATCTTGGAAAAATAAAAAAAATGTTGCGGTAACACCAACAAATCACTGAATCAAACTCGAATGATTGAATTCACAGAACACCAACAGGAACAGGTCACCGCAAAATATAAAAAAAAGTATTAAAATCAGGATTTAGAGATTTTAATCGCCAACATATTCTGCTTATTTCTTCTCATTATATATCAGATACCACGGTAAGTCCAACTTTCCAATGCTGTATATTGTCCAGGTGGATTGCAGAATAGACGTCCTAAAAAGATGCAATTTATGTCGTCATTCATAAGTCTACTGAACAAACTTAGAAGTTAAGCAAAAAATATGCGCTCACTACTCACTACCGACTAACCAGTTCAGAATAATACAATATCAGTGATGCAAACTAGTACCAGAATTAGTACACATCAGCTGGCAACAATAGACGTATTGTCACCTAAACCTAAACCTAAGGCCTAAGGATCCATTACTTATGACGAACAGGTATCTGTCATCTGCCTTTAAAGCGGAATTACACGTGGGACGAGATTCTGTGAAACGTATATAGATAAACGTCCTTAATATTTTTAACTGAGTCATCCCAACTCATTGCACCAATGGCACAGAAAACATAAAACACATGAAGGAATAATTTTAAGAACCGAATGTCAGTCCGCTTTAAAGTCCCAAGAGGCAAAATCACACATGGCACACAATAGCTCTAACTCTAAACACAGAACAAAAAAGTTTTACATTTTCGTCATAACTTATCCAACAAGAGCCCAACTTACCCGTCTACAAAATAACAAAAATAACAATCGAACAAAAAAAGCAAAGCTCACCGGAATTGTTCAGCGCAGCAGTCATTCCCTCTTAGTCCGCTAGTCACCCATGTATGGCCGGAAACCTGCTTCTGTTGTTCTCGAGTATACAACTCTCTCCCAATCCCCTCGACGAAGGACGGCAGCTTGCTACTTACGCGATCAACACTAAAATTCTAAATGATAAATGACAGGACTCTCATAGGACCAAATAAATATAATATAACTAGGACTTAAAGAGTCAATCATTATGTGTTGATCGTCGTACATCACGTGTTAGTAACTCGTAACCCCTCGAAGGAAAAACACAGTTATCGATTGCGATTGCATAAAGATTGTTCATCTTATAAGCGAGCCATGAAACAGCATTATACTCGGAATTCGGGAAGGACAAAAAGAACTAACAAAAGTATCCAACGAAGCAACATCAATTTTCATAAGCACAAGAAATAAAGCGGTATCGGTACTGAATAATAAAGATTCACAATCCCATAACCTTCTTAAAAGTGTACCGACCTTTGGTAGAGGGTTGCTGGCAGTAATTCATTTCGAAGTTCAGCCCATCGCCCATCCTTACACCAAATCCCTGCTCCTGAAATCATAGAGGTCTAAGGGCACATAATATCATTGAATAAACAAAGAGCACATATTAAAAACAATACTGCCATCCGCCTCGCCGGCCTCACTTCGCCACGTACCAAAAAAAACCCATAAAGATTCGATTAATCAAGTTAAAGCTAAGCTGACCACAAATGTAATCCATGCAGTACAGCAGTGTGTAATATTGGCCGTCCTTGAGACACTTCATCGGTTGTTCGTACCTAGAGAAGCACTAATCACACGCAGTCACCAAACCAAATCAGAATCACAGTGGGAGGCATCGTGTCGTAAAACGCTGACGCGCACCATTTAGCAGGAACCCGGATCTAAACAAAACAAATAATAAATACACAACATACCCAGCAGAAAAGACACAATGATACAATGCAAAGCAGGGTGGCAGTAAGAGCTTATAAACTATTATGGTATCAATATATGACGAATAAACGGAAATTTAACAACACAATACAATTAGTGAAAAGCAAAGAGGACTCGGAGCGTAACAAATTGGAAATTTGTGCAACGCGAAAATGAAACACCTGCAGCACAACGTAACTCGAAAATGGTAATGAACGAATAGAAAAAGCAAAAAGCTTAAATAATTAACTAACCCACCCAATAATCGATAATGCTTCTCTACGGCCCGGCCGACGAAACATGAAACCAGTCGAGTGGCTCCAGTTTTAAAGATGTCGCGGCCCGGAACTCCTAAAAACATAATAATACGAAGTTTAACTAACTGATCATTCATCATCGCACAAGTAAAAAGAGCACTACAGCACAACGCCCTTTCACAAACATTCTCAAGCACTTTCTAGCCATCATGGAGAACTGTTAACAATTCACTGGCTTCCAAACTACACCCAAGAAAGCAAAGTCATAAGTTTACACTTCTCTATCACAAATTCACCCCAAATTACAAAATGGAAACGCGAACCGCCATATCGGGAATTCGCAAAAAATGCCACATCAAGAAATTGTGGCCTAAACGAAAACGACTTATATTACGATAGCGGAATAACTTAGAAATAAATCAACAAACACAATGTAATACAGCCAAAGTTACGAAAACCGACAAATCACGTATATATACCAAAATAAGGATAAATGTTTTTTTACCTTGCCCTACGAATTACCTTAATTTGTTGGAGCGACTGGAGCGAGCTTGGCGCGGGCTGCACGGCTGCTTTCTTCAGCCACGACCGTAGGTCGATGGCAAATGGCAAATGACACCCGTTTTCCCCATTTTCCTCACAGGAAACGTGGAACCAGAGCCGTAGCACCGTCAGCCTCAGTTCAGGCAGGCACTAAAAGAAAGAATATTAGGACGGTATTCTTATTTTGAAGATTTACCACATCAGGTTCCAAAACAGTTCAGCGAGGCAAACTAAGGTGATGAGATGATAACAAGGGTGCGTTCGAGATGCTCTTATCGAAATTAAAACACGCAAAATGTCTTTCGGGATGGTCATTTCCGAAAGGTTATAATGCTTGAAGGAAGCAAAAAATTATAATTCCTACTTTTTGAATGCAAATTCATACTGTATTTCTCCAAGAATTAGAAGTAGAACCTTTCGGAAATGTCCATCCCGATCCCGAACGACATTTTTGCATGTTTTATTTTCGGAAAGAGCATCTCGAACGCGCCAAAAAGTCGCAATCAATAATCTGTAAAATAAACACCATGCAAAGCCATACATTATTTACGAAATTGTGAAGACATCGTCACGAGGTGAGGATCGAGCCCTTCGGGCACGTACTTTTGGATCCATTCACAACTTACAAATGAGTCAAACGTCAAAGTGTGCCCCCATACCCGTTATTTAGAACACAAACTGCCTGAATGGGGACAGTGCACTTGTGCACTGTGCGAATCTCAAATACAAAATATGATTGTGGTATCCATCCACTTACCAAGGACCCTCAAGCCAACTTCTCCACACAAAACAGTTTCCTCTCAACCTTCTGAATGCGTCAGTTCTAGTAGTACCAGCGAAAAAGGTGTTAGAGAAGAGAGCCTCTATAAGTAAGTGAAACATATACATCCTATTTTTCGTGAGACACAAAGCATAGTACACCAAGCCATAACGAGTATCACTACAGTGAACGAACACTTTCTAAACAAAACAAATATAAAGCAAAGTTCCTATGAGCTGAGGAGATGAGAAAGAACAGCGGGTTCGGTTGTGAGTTGTGACCCCTACAAAAAAACAGCGACGCCGCGGATTATTGATTTTTTGTGTGAAATACATTTCAAACACGAGCCAACTACGGTAGCTTGGATGTCTTTCCTGAAAAATCCACACCTTTCACTTGTTTTATTACAAAAAAAATTGTTAGAAAATGTAAATGGGAAATGCAAAGGTTATGGTTTACTTAATAATTTTGTTCGTACTCAATCTACGACCAATAGACATAGTTTTGTGAAAGAAATATATATAACAAATATGTATATAATTATTAATTTCAGTTACATTACGGAAGACTCAGACGAACATCTCAAATTTTGGAGAGGAGGCGTTTGGAAATGTTGATAACATATTATAGTTTGATTCAAAAGGGCGTCAATTTTCAACTTGGTTATAATACCTACGTTTGAGGTGTTAGAGACTCAACGTAGCTGTGCGTGGAGGAGGTGTGCCTGTGTGTGGAGGAGGATGTATTAGAATGCGCACAGCACGGCGGTAAGTTTGAAAATGTATGTTGTTGAGTGCAAATGAAGCACGCTCAAGCTTGCAACTTCCCTAGGGAATAACTTGCGTATTTATTTAATGAAATTGCTACTTTTTACTGTTTTTATAGCGAATTTCGCGGCGAAAACAATGCACTGCATTTGCAGGAAGGTTCGACGATATTCCACGGAGCTACACCCGTTTGAAGGCGCCAATTTGTTCGTTTTGCGTTAACAGATAACATACATTACAATCGTCATAAGTGCTCACATTAACTGTATATAATAACGACGTTGTGCTTGGTGACTGTACCTTGGTCGCTGATAGCTTGATATCAGCTAAACACCTAGTGCACTCCAAATCAACAAATATCGAGCACTATATATATAAATCAACGTTCTCACATTCACCAACTACATTCTCTGTATATTTCAGGTAGTTCGCTATTATTAAAGCAAAATCTTGGCCGGTTTTTGAAACGCATCGGGTATTTCGTTTTAATTAACAAAACACTGTTTTTCACATGTCTAGTTTGTCAGTTTGTGGCCTTAATTAATTACCAAGTTGGATTGTAAAAAAAAGGCTGAACGTTATTACGATACCACGTTGATTTTTTTCTCAATGCTACGCTAGTTCTATTCTGACTATGAAATGCGTATCGAATTCAAATTTTGGAAATTTTGAAGGAAAGTCAAATTTGATTTGAAAGTCGATAATTATCAAGCTTGTATTGAATTTAAAGGGTCAGGCCCACCGTTTTGAACCCATATTTATTATTTGTTCATAATTGTTGTAAAGGGTGTTTATTATAAAATATACACACTGAGTTTGAGCTGGCTTTACCAACACGAAGCTTTTCACGTTCGCTTTCCTTACAGAGTATACAGTATGGGAAAGTAATTGCACCCTTATTTCCTTGTTGTGCGTGTCCCGAGGGTAGCCGACTGTATAGCCAGGCTCATAGGGACAGAAAAAAGAGCGATTTGCCCCCGGGACACGCACAATAAGGAAATAAGGGTGCAATTGCTTTTCCATACTGTATACTCTGTAAGGAAAACTTACGTGAAAAGCTTTGTAATGGTGAAGCCAGTTCAAACACAGTGTGTATATTTTACAACAAACACCCTTTACAAAAATTATGAACAAATAATAAATATAGGTTTATATCGGTGGGCCTGACCCTTTAAAGCTTATCATGGAAGGTAGTTGACATTTGGTCACGAGCTTCTGTATTATGTTGCGAGCTGAACCTGCGGGTCCTACATCAGTCATTGCGCGAGTCTTTGGCAGGTGCGCGGTCGTCCTATGCCGGCGCGCGGCCGGCGTATGTCCGGTGCGCGCTTAATTATTTCCTTCAAACTTATTTCAGTATTTTATCTTTACCAGATGGCTATCGCCACCTGAGGCTTTCTAAGTTTAAGATGCAGGGACAGTGGTCAACTTGCGTGAAACGTTTGGAACGTATATTGAAAAACAATAAAATAAGATGCGATTTAGCTCAAGACTGGCCTCCGGCTCTAGTTTTAGAGTCTTCAGCTATTCTAATTTCCGTTTCGTTCACACAAAAAAAAGTAAACTCTTCTCCCTTATGCAATAAGATTCTTTGCTGTACATGCTTTGGTGATTATTTACCATGTTCTTTCGATAAAAGGAAACGAATCGAGCAGTTACTCCTGGTGAGCCTCCTCCTCTAACGGCTCTAACACTACTTATACCGTTTGCCTGAAACATACTGGAGGATTTCCCTGCGCACTCAGCGACAAACTCTTCTCCTTTATATAGCAAGATATCTACAGATTACAATAAATTCCTTATTCCGTTCAATAGGTAATCAATTATTTCATTCTGAAATATTGAAATGTGGCCTCAAACTTTGTAAAATAAATTTTCTTTTCGACTTTTGATTGTTTTTGAAGGCACAAGTTCTTGCGATGGGACATAATGTGGGTATCATTTCTCTTCGCCAAATTATTACTTTTTATGTTACCCGGGCGACTCAGTTGTTTTGGCGTGGCGTGTATAAACGTAAAAGCGCTTTTCGGGATTTGTGTGTCCAGCGTCATGAGCATAAACTTGAAGGGACAGGTCCACCTCAGGAAACCAAAAAGTTAATATTTTTGTTAGATTCGCCTTCTTTTCTTCTACCAGAATATATTGGCAGAAAATAATCTCCAGCGAAATATTTAGCAAAAAATGGCCCTGTTATGGGGTCTCGATGTATGGCAAAAACAGCGCATTTTGCTTCCAAGTATCAAATGTGCATCTCGTGTACGATGTTGCATACACCTTTGAAAGTTAGAAAATGCACCATTGATAATAGAGGAGGCGAAAATGCACAATTTATGCACGCTCGAAAAAAATAGTCCTGTGGCTACCGCCGCGGGACCATTTTTTGGCGGCCTGTAGATGTTTTCGTGTAGTGCCAATCTACGTTAATTAAAGCCATACTTGGAAGCAAAATCCGGCAATTTTTGCCATACATCGAGACCCCATAAAGTACCGTAGATTACGGTAGATGTTGAAAGCTGTATGTAATTCTGGTACCTATCTTACGCTTTGTGAAGAAATTTATTTTGAACATATTCGAAAAAATAACACAAGGAATAAGTTCCAAAATGTCTACTGTATCATAAAAATGACGAATACGGGATTGAATGTGGTTAGTTTAGCTTGGCAAATAAAATAAATCGTTGGCTTTAAAAAAGCAACAAGTGCACAGTCACAGTTCCGCTCTTGTCATGTTCCCAAACATACGGTCCAGAGAGCGCGGTTTATCATGCACCCCCTAGTAAAACGGTACTCGAGGGCCATTTTTTTGCTAAATATTTCGTTGGAGATTATTTGCTGCCCAACTTGTTAGCTTACTTATTCTGGTAGAAGACCACCGCAAATCTAACAAAAATATTATCTTTCTGGTTCCCTGAAGTCCCTTTTTTAAAGGGACAGGCCCATCAAAATAAACATATATTTACGATTTCATGTTATTTTTTATTAGCAGCGTTTAGTACAATATATACACACTAATTTTTATCCACATTCACCCCGGGGAACTTTTTTACGACGAGCCCAACTCATAAGGGTACTGTATTTGCATCAATTTAGTCCTAATAATTCTTTTACTTCTCGTATGTTATAACACAGTTACAAAATTACGCATGAGAGAGTATGCTCAATAAAGAGGTGCCAGAGAAAAAAAACCGAGAGAGCAGACAACCAGAGCGGATAGACAACGAGAGGAAGGACCAGACATCGGTATACATTTGTGGATGCGCTCGTCGGAAAAAGTTCCCCGGGGTGAATGTCGATAAAATTTGGTTTGCATGTATTGTAATAAAAGCTTTTAATAAAAATTAAGACGAAATCGTAAATATAGGTTTACTTTGATGGGCCTGTCCCTTTAAGTGGTTGTTCTGCACAGCACGGACATCCATTTTCAAACGATGGAAGCCGCTCCCCAGTCAGGAACTTATGTTGCACGTCTACTACTTGTACTTTCAGCGGTATGATCTTATTATATAAAGGAGAAGAGTTTACTTTTTTGTTTGTGTGAACATAACGAAATCGTTTCATAAAGAAAATTGTCTATTGGCAAACAGCATACAAAATCATTGCCGCAGGCGAGATTCGAACCCACATCAGCGCACAACCTCTCGATTCATAGTCCAACGCTCTACCTGTTGAGCTATGCTAGCTTATCCTTATCACAAGGATAATCCTCTGTCCTACATACAGCACCTTCAATGGCAAATTTGCATGGTAGTATTAGTCGAGTGGAGATCCAAACTGATTAATATACGTTTCCGCAATCAGAGACGTTTTAAATAGGGAAATAATCGGCCGAAGGCCGATTCCTCCAGTCGGAGAAGAGCCCGTAGGCCTCTTCGAACGGCTGGTTACTTATATCCAAACAAACGTTGAACAAAACGTATGTCAACTCTTTACCGTGGGAACTTATACGGCCTGTTTTTGAAACATATGCTGGATATAGAGCATATTCATATTATATGCAAATTTTCCTGCCCAGGATACTCTTCACGCATATTGTTTTAAAGCGAAATACCGGCCGGTTTCCGAAACGCACCTCAAATAAATGTATTCCTAAGTCTCTATGCTAATAATGGGGTCGAATTGGGGGTCGATATTTTTTATTCCAATAAGGCTCATTTGCGTATAATGCATAGGAATGCAGCTATTTGACGTTCATGTCAAAAACCTGCAGTTATTTCGCTCTAAGGTATAAGGGATCATTTCAGACCGTCTATCTCTGTGAAGGCCGCTTCTGCATGTCCAATCAGACAACACTGCAGCAAGTGCTACAATACATAGACACAAATATCAACGTTTTTCAAAATCAAGAAGACTCCAGTGGATCAACTTTGTCTGTCTGTCTCAAGGACTGTCTTGATGCAGATTGTGAAGGCGCCGTTTTCTGTAACGGAGACTGTTATGTTATTCAGAAGGATGAGTTAAACGATCTTCAGACCCCCGTTCTTCCACAATTTATCCAAAATATCGGTAACACATCTTATTTTATATATTAGCGCTATTTGTATGGCTCGAGAGGTTTTACGTAGATATTGCCCAACTACCCCCCTAAGCCTAAGCCTAAGCCTAAGCCTAAGCCTAAGCCACTCAATTCATTCAGCATGAGGTTTTCTATGCCATTTTTTGTCAAAGAACACACTTTTTGCAATAACTTCATTGATCTTTTCCTTTTTTCCAGCGGACGGTCTTCTTTCTATCAACTATTCGATGTATTGTGTATTTTACGAACAACAAACAAACGTGTCTACTGAAGTTCCTCATTTGGTGACGACCCCAACTGTTTTGAGCACCACAACTGCAAGTATGTTAACTCACATACATGATTTAATAATTTGTGACGTCAGACCCAGCGAATTTTCAGGACACATCACTTTGTTCGGAAAAATACCGTTTATACATACCACGTTTTACTCGCACAGTTATTCTTGTTGTTACTGTAATAGGCACGTTGCATCTTTTTTATTTTTAGGCAACCGTGAGCTACACTTCGCGCAGGAAGAAAAACTCAGTTCTGGAGTACGTCCTTTGTTCTTGTTTAAATAATACTTATTACTTGTAATATAAGAAACAAATTATGTCCCAATAATACAAGAGCAGAATACTATCATGATATTCATCAACCTTTATTGGGCAGCATTTCACGAAAGTCATCCGTTTTACCTTTAGGAACTTCATTGGCTAAACTGGGACGCTGGAACAACGCTTGAATTTTCAATTCCACAAGATACAAAGGGTATTATTAGATGTACACCGATCAGTGGTGATGGAAATGGGTGCGTTGTTTCTACTCTTAGTCATTCCAAAGTCGTCCTTTTGCTTCGAATATAAGTGAATATAGGAAAGATTTGAGAAAAATACTCTACTAAAGCCAATTCACTTGAAATCTCACCTAGGGGTGAACTACATTGAAAACTTGGGACAAAAATGAGCATATATAAACGAGCACCTGAGCGAAGGATTGAAATTGGGACCAAATTTGTCCTTGAATTTTTAAACTTGATAAAAATAAGTAAAAACTAACGATCGCGAAGTTATCCCGTTCCTTTAAAGGGACTGTCAAGCCGGTTTTGCATGTTGGGCTCAAAAAAGCTTGCGTTTTGAAGGTAAGGAAAGTGAAAATAAAAATAAACAAAAACTTTCATGTAAGAAGAAAAAAAAAAAAAAAAAAAAAAAAAAAAAAACTCCTTCAGTATGGGATTCGAGTCGTGTGGACAGAGCTAAGCCAAATCGCTGTCCACGGGACGGTCTGAATTACCGGCTCGCCGCAACGCACCCGTTTGCTTGCGTTGCGGCGGGTTTTGTTCACGTTTATGAAAAAATTTGAAATATTTTAATCTGCGGCCATTTTTATGGGCATACTGTATTGTGCGCCGTTCGAGGTTACTTAATGTGCGCCAGGAGATGCCTTTCTGCGCAGAATCCCCCTTGACATGCCATTTAAGGAGTTTGGTGATTGGAGTTGGAATTGAAAAAGAAAACGGAAACGGAATCGCCATTTGGAGCACAGGATATATAGCAGTTGATAGTTCGAGCAAAACTGTTGTTCGTTTGCGAAAACCATCGGCCCAAAATTCAGCATTGCGGATTCAGGTGAATGCTTTTTACTGGAGGAATATCGAGCACAGTTAAATGCAATAGCTGTCCTTACATACAATAGGGTACTGTTCATTCATCAATCTGTTCCGCACGGGCGCAGATATTGCGAAGATTTCTCTCCACTTCGGAAAGATGTGATAAATAAATACTTGAAACAAATCAAATGTATAGGTTCGCTTCAACGGTAGCTTAGAAGGAACTCTGGACAACAACTACGATGGAGAATACAACATTTTCGTCAACACTACAAACGACATAAGTATTGTCTGGACCGGATGGGAAATATGCGGAGATCAATTTTATGAATTGTACTCTACTGATCAGCTGTTTATTAAGGTCTGTGGAAGTTTTACAAATATTTGAACTAGATATTTTTACATTTTTCAGTATGTATAATGAGTTGAATCTACATGGGATCAATAACCCAAATTCGATTGACACAAATGTGATTGAGAAAAAGAAAACTAGAGCAGAACATTGTTTTATTTTTCATGTTTCCATTTTAGGCTTACGTAATACCGGAAAAGATATGCCGAGAAAATGGTCCAGAAAATATATGGTCCGTAGGCGTTTATCGCGATTACAATATGACTTCACCTTCCGTCCAAGTTCTCTTTACGCTTGTGGATTATTGTGTGACCAGAAGGGATGATGCAGGTGCCATAGTCCAGGGCCGAGCGGAGCATCAACTCGTCAGTTCTTATGCATGCAGAGTTGATTATGCGCACAAAGTCTACAACTCTATCTAACTACTCCCAGAAAATGCGTGCCATCACACAGAAAACAAACACTTGCCGAGTTATTTCACAGAGGTGAAATAACTCGTTTGCACCTTCAGAGTCTACGTACTATAGCTACGCAAGAATTACTAAATTGATATGCAGAAAATGTTTTTTTTTTCAGGAGAACAACGACGAAATACTAATCACAATCGCACTCAATAATAACAAGACGGTGTCTGCGTGGATAAATGATGAGTTTATCGATACTTTGGATGTGAACACCGAGTACCCCAATTTCTATGTCAGTGGAGGACTTACTACTACTGATTTATCCTATTAATATTTACCGAGTCAATACTATATGATCGAGTGTAGACACGAATTCAACTGTTTATTCTGATTCAATTTATCAAAACCCAAACTATGTTAGCGCTATCGCGCTAACAAAGGAAATAAAATTTACTGTTGCTATGTGACTTGTGCCTATTTGTGGAACGTTGTGTTTATTTTTTTATACATGTGCCATGTCATGTAACAATTCATCATGCGTTCTTTTTTCCGGGCCTAATACACAGTTACACAGTCTAATACACAGTCTAAACATTTTAGACTACGTAAGTGACTGAGCATGACAATTCTGAAATGTTGTGTCTTAAACTCCTCTGATTACCCGAGCAATTGTGCACCCGACGAGGTGTGTAAGCTGTTCCAAGGCTCCTGATTGGGTAGAGCGTTTGTAGCCGATTGGTAGAGTGTAAGAATACAAAAAGTCAGGTACCTGCAGGTTCAGGTTTTATCTGCAAACCACTTCATCTAAAATGGTCACCTGGGTGTGGCCCTTCTACTGAGAGACTTCATCGCCGTCATCGACTTCAGCTGCCCTCTCTGCAGCCATACAGCTGCTCGCCACCACCGTGTCCCCTATGCCTCAACTTTCATATATGTTACATATAAGATGTTACTTACAACAAATAAGATTTTATTTCAAAGTATATTAGGCGAAACATATTCAGCAGACAGTTATCATTATAAAAAGAAGCTAAAAAATTAGAATTAACAATGTCCTCTGTATGTCCTCCGCTCGACACTAACCATCACTGAACAGCCCGAACTCATCATAATACGCTGCACACCAAACATATCAGCATAGGCATTGTTGCATTATGATGAGTTCGGGCTGTTCAGTGATGGTTAGTGTCGAGCGGCCCTCCCTCCCAGTAATCACCCCTATGCTGATATGTTTGGTGTGCAGCGTATTATGATGAGTTCGGGCTGTTCAGTGATGGTTAGTGTCGAGCGGCCCTCCCTCCCAGTAATAATCAGTAATTCATAATCCGCTCGACACTAACCATCACTGAACAGCCCGAACTCATCATAATACGCTGCACACCAAACATATCAGCATAGGCATTGTTGCATTATGATGAGTTCGGGCTGTTCAGTGATGGTTAGTGTCGAGCGGCCCTCCCTCCCAGTAATCACCCCTATGCTGATATGTTTGGTTTAGAAATCTTCTAAAAACGGCCATTAGAGTTTGCAGCTACATCTACATCATGGAAAAGTCACGAAGAAACCTAAATATCATATTTACTTTCACCTCTGTTATTTCGTTTCGTATCTATTTTCAACTGTTATCTACATCGAATCGTATTTGTTATGTTTATCTGCGTTCTAAAAGAATTATATCAGAATCAAACATGTGCAAACATGTATGTATGGAACCAACCTCAGTGAACAATCCATGAAGCAAACTTGTATTTAATAATTTTACCTGTATCCTTGAGTAGCACGCCTGTGGCTTATCCACAAAAACTACCATGTGCGGTACATGAATTTTCGTGCATAGCGCATTCGAATTACTGCGGGTGGAGGTATATTACGGATGCTAGAATTTGAGAAAGGTGGCTAGGTAGAAACTATTCTTAGGCATGCCGTAGTATATAGATTTATGTTATAATTCACTATTGTGTGTGTTATGTTATTGTTTTATTTCCTGAGGTAATGCACGAAAATTCAAAAAATCAACTATGGCGAAACACTCAATCTTATTGGTAATTGATTTGTTGCAAGGTGTTACTCTTTTCTTATAAACGAACCTCAAGCTAATCGTTACATGTGGCTTAATTTGCCAACCTTCTCATCATTTATATGATGCACACTTATATATTTTATATAATGTGTCAATAAATTATTATTATTATATTATTATGTCTACGCACCCACTCTGGTGTTCTCGCTTCTGCTGATCCTTTGATAAGGTCTCAGGGCAATAGGCCAGCTTGAAAAATAAGATAGAAAAAAGGAGGGAAAGAGTCACCTTTTGAGATGTGTTAATTGCATGTCATCCTCAATAAACCATTGTTACTAAGAGATTTTGCGTCTCTGCACCGCAATACCAACAGTTGATTGCTTTTTTATTCCGCTTGATTAAACATTCATCTGAACGTGGACTTCCATCAATAATGTGGCATGTGTAAGTGGCATAAATGTTCATTAAAGCGAAATACCGGCCGGTTTTTGAAACGCATTGCGTACACCTGCTTTCTTATACAGCATATGCAAATGAGCAAAAATTAGAATAAAAACTAGACCCCAATTAGACCCCATCCTGCATAAATGTGCTCGAGATGCGTTTTTTTTTTAAAGTGCTCGAGATGCGTTTCAAAAACCGGCCGGTATTTCGCTTTAAAGCAAACTGGCGTTTTCTGTGTTTTCTTCATCATACACTGCGCAGAACTATTTTTTTTTGATAAATTGTGCGTAGGCGATGTTTGGTCTACATTGTTGAAGGCACCCCGAAGGAAACATAGTTTCTGTTCACGAAGCCAATTTATTATGTTACCCGGGCAATTCAGTGATTTTGTGGCCGTTTCTACCCGTAGAAGCAGTTAGATGTCCGGCGAAAGTCATAAGCGTAAGTAGGTTGTCCTTGCACATAACGAACATATTCATTTTCAAACCATGTTAGCCGCTCGCCGGGCAGCCAACTATGTTCCACGTAGACTATTTCTACTTTCAGTGGTGAGTTTTTTCAACAACGGGCACGAGCTCATTTCGAGTTCACTTGTAATGTAGTTGTCCTTCATACGTTACAATCGTGGTTATTTTTTCTACTGGCCGGTTTTTGAAACGCATCGAGTACACCAGCATTCTTATGCCGCATAAGCAAATGACCATAAATTAGAATACGAGATAAATCCGAGCAAATTTGCATAAATACGTGATTTCAGTTGTCCACAATGCGTTTCAAAAAGCGGCCGGTAATCCGCTTTAAAGTGCAACCAATTGCAGGTCGTTTCTGTTTGTGAAGGCCGCTTCTGCAAGTCCAATCAGACGACTCTGCAGCAATTACTACAATATATAGACACAAAAATTGATGTGTTACAAAATCTAAACCACAATTCCGTCCCCAGTGAATCAACTTTATCCGTGTGTCTCAAAGACTGCCTTGCTGCCGATTGTGCAGAGGCCGGTTTCACAAAAATTTAACTCCGGGGTAGGGACCCTATCCCAGCCTCGCGAGAGAGAAACCCATTTCACAAAAATTTAACCCGGGATAACTTTATCCCGAGCAGGGGTAAAGTTAACCCGTGACCTCTCTTTCCAAGCCAAACTCGGGGCAGGGTTAACCCGAGTCCGGACTCGGGTTAACCCAGGCTAGCTGGAACAAAGAGTTTCGCTGGCAATATTTGGTAACGAAATGCAATAAGAAAGGTCTTAGGAGTGTATTTAATGTATATTTACGTATTCTTTACCTTTTTAAAAATTATTTGAACATACGAGAATTAAATAGTTCGCATATTTTTTCGTATATTTTTTGTTTAATGGTCATGGACCAAAAAGGTATATAATAATAATACGTAAATATACTAGTAGTTTGCCTCTCCTTTTTTATATAACAAATAAGTGGAAATTCAGAGTGCCGTATTGGTTTATGCAAGCATGAAACCCTTACACAGTGCCATGGGCACATAATAAGGCCCACAGTATCATCTTTTTCTTATAAACTACCCAAAATTTGCTACAAACTATGAGCATAAAAAGATAATACGTGCTCGATAAGAAATCAAATAAGCTGTTATAAGTAAAAACAAATTAAAATGTATAGTTTATTACCAAACTAAGCTTTTTAACTCGTTATCATTACCTTATTGGCAAGATTTTTATTCAATTGCTGCTTATATTCAGACTAGAAGCGACTTTAACCTTTAATTATACCCTTCCTTACATATCACATACAAATAATTCGAAGACTTTGCTAAAATCGAGTATAACAGAAATTTTGGCCGACTTTGGCTGCGTACTCAGTACAACGTTGTATTTCAGGGTGCGCAGCCAAAAGGATAGTGCCGGGTTAGCCGGCACTTTTCCTCAGTCTATATTTTTGAGGTCCTTTGCCTGAACTACAGTACACGCATTAGGAAAAACTCAGTTTTGGAGTAAGTCATTTGTAATTTGTTCTCAAGTGAGATTACCATACGCATAGTCAGACTTAATATCCTGTAATATAAGAATACCATACGGCTATCGCAGCATGAGGCGACTACTCAGTCAGGCGACCCTACTAAAATGATCATACCTGCATACTTACGTATATGAAACGTATGAAACGTATCTTCCAAGTTTATGTAATAAAATCGACCGAGTTATCTCGAAGAGTTGCAAAAAGGGAGAAACGCATGAAACGTAAAATTCCGTTACATTCACACAAACAAAAAAGTAAACTCTTCTCCTCTACATAATAAGATCACACAATAATACAAGAAACAGAACATCATCAGCAGATTCAATATGTGTTGTTTTCGACTGCATTTCACGAAAGTCACCAACATTATTTGATTGATTTATACTTTCCTTAGGAACTTCATTGGCAAAACTGGGACGCTGGAACAACCCTTGAATTGGAAATTTCCCAAGAAACAGTGGGAAGGATTAGCTTTTCACCAATAAGTTGTGACAAAAACGGGTGGGTCTGAGTAGTGAAAACATTTTGGGCCACTAAACAGGGAAACTCGTGCACGGACTGAACCTGCTACTCGGTATGTAATCACTATTGTATAACAATCATGCCATTGATGTGCAAAAGATTTGTTACTTTTTATTTATTAGTTTCGAACAAGGTTCTTTTATGAAAAGGCACAATGAAAATAACCAAAGATGTTGAATGATGTTCACAAAATTTATTCGACTGTTGTTGTGTAAGAATGACACATCATTGCAATGTGTTCCTAGGCTAGGATGGGGATCGAAAATCATAGAATATCGTAGAATAGAATAAATCCTTTATAGAATTAAGATGTTACCCGTAAAATATTGATATGAGTATGTTACTCGAATAATTCACTATACTTTATCTGACAATAATTTAGGAAGGTTGAGTTTGCGATTAAAAAGAACAACAATAACACCGCCCAGTCCACAGGATTCATAGCAGTTGGAAGTTTGAGCAAAACCGTTATACGTTTGAGAAAACCATCAGTCGAACGTTCAGAAATTGGGATTCAGGTAAACGTTCTTTATTGAAAATTGTTTTCCTGTTGGGGAAATAGCGAGCACAGCATGGAAGACAGCTGTACTTTTTAGATCATCGTTCTTTCTGAACAGTTTGGGTTGACACGGTGATATGTGAGCGCAGATGTAGCGAAAAGTTTTTGGGCTTTCTTTCCACTTCGAAAAAGAGAAACCAATGCGCATCGCATATTGGATATGATAAATAAATACTTGAAACAAATCAAAAGTATAGGTTCGCTTCAACGGCATCTTAAAAGGAACTCTTGATGAAAACTGCGATGGAGAATACAACATTTTCGTCAACACTACAAACGAAATAGTCATTTACTGGAGCGGAAAAGAAGAATGTGGAGAAACATTTTATGCATTGAACAAGACTGGGCTATCCAATCAACGGCTGACTATCACTGCATGTCTTGAAAGTTTACATAATAATTTATTACGCACAAAGACAATCAAGGAAAGCTATGTAACGTGATAAAATACACAATGTCTTTGGGCGTAATAAATTATTTATTATTATTCACTTTATCATGAATGAGTTGTTCAACAATTCACTTTTCTCAACCGTTGCCACTTTGAAATCGAAATTAAAAATTTTAAAATTTGTTTTTACGCTTCAAGAGCGTGCACCCTTATTCAAGGGTGAAAGTACAGATTCAGTGTTTGCTTATGACATGTTGCGCAGAGGTCCTGAGCAGTAGGCGACGAGTTCCAGATGACAAATTGCTCGACGTCTTCGGGCTAGGGCCAGGAGGGATCGCCCATGATTCCCTCGCCTCGAAATGCGCTATTTGAAAAAAAAAACAATCTAAATGATAAATGATAAACGATAGAAAGGATAATCAAAGTGATTCAATACCATCAAAGTGACACTAATGCAAGCACCAACATTTAGGCCTATGTAATACCAGAAAATAAATGCAATGGTTCAACTACGGCATGGTCTGTTTCTATTAATTCAAAGAAGGATAAAGCTCCATCTGTACAAGTTTACTTCACACTTGATCAGTATTATATGACAAAACAGAGGATTTTTGATTCGTCTCCCGCAACAATTGGGGATGAAATCTGTTAGGAAGTGAGCTAAAACGTATTATGTTAGGTCGCACTTCCTATAGATTTCGATAGACATTTAGCATATCACTATTGTCTGTGTTACCTCAATAACGTAACTATTAGCATATGAGACTAGCTATATAAGACGATGATATTGCTGATAAGATGTCACAGCCCCCGCTGAATAAACTCTTCATCTACACTGGTGTGCCGCTACAACAAATTGGCGTTCAGGATTCGGATTCGAAACAGCGGATTTTCGAAACAACTGGAGTTTCGAAACAACTGGATTTTCGAAACAGCTGGAGTTTCGAAAGTGGCGATTCGAAAGTGACTGCGAGGCTTGATCGTACAGTATTCTTACTGTCAAGACTCAAAGTAACACCAACACAGATCGGTAGTACAGTATTCTTACTGCTGATTGAGTACAGTATTCTTACTCTGTTGTGTTTGGTAACTTTCGATACCATTTGATAACCCAGCTCTGGTGTAAAATGACGAAACAAGAGGACACCGCGACCATGATGGCGAAGATGATGGAGCTGTTTCTGGAGACCACAAAGAAGATGGAGGAACGCGCGCAGAAGATGGAGGAGCGTGTAGAGAGGCGTGAGCAATTTTTGCTCGAGAGGCTAACTGGAACAGGAAGGATCGCTTCGGTGCCGGCTCAGGATACTGCGACGGTAGCGGCTGCACTAGCTAGTCGTATCGTCATATTCGGGTATGATGAGGAGACCGGATGTACTTTCGACAAGTGGATCACACGTTTCGAGGACGTTGTGAAGTCGGAAGGATCGTCACTGGAGGAAGCGGATCGCACAAGCCTGCTCGTCAGCAAGCTTGATTCCAGGAGCTACGTCATGTATGTGGATCATATTTTGCCGAAGAAGCCAGCGGAAGCGTCTTACGAGGAGACGAAGACTGTGCTTGAGGAACTATTTGGAGAGAAGTGCTCTCTGTTCCGGCGAAGATTCAACGCGTTCCGGGTGGTCAAGGAGGAAACAGAGGATTTCAAGACGTATGCGGCTCGTGTGAATCAGTTACACGAGAGAGGGCGTGTGAAGGAGATGTCCGAGGACGATTGCAAGTGCATGCTGTTTGTTGCAGGGATGCAAGAAGGCAAGTGGAAGGACTTGCGAAAGCGTTTGATTCGTCGACTGGAGATTGGTGACGGTGCGAAACTGAGGGACCTCGTCACCGAATGTGAATTGTCGATGAGCCTGGTGAAGGACGCTGTGGTGCATGTGCAAGAGGAAAACGCATTCGTCGCTCGTGTGGACAACAAGAAGTGGAACCAGAGAAAGTTCTCGCCTGTTCGTTGCTCACCTAGCAAGGATCACGACAGGAACAAGGACTACTCAAGAAAGAAAGGAGCTTGTTTTCTTTGTGGAGAAACAGGACATTACGCGAACAGCTGTCCTGCAGTAAGGAATGTGAAGGCTGTCGCGAGGTTGGAGAATGGCCGGAAGGATGTCACTGCGTGTATTGGGAAGGACGAATTTGATGTCGTCTGCAGTTGGACACCGGCGCGGACGTAACGATTGTGGATCGAAAGACGTGGAGGCGACTGGGATCACCGTCTCTTGGAATGGCGTCTGAGGAATTACGTGCCGCTAACGGATCGGCGATTGAGGTCGATGGCGTATTCAACACTGTGTTCAAGGTGAACGGATTTCCTGGCAAGGGTCGATGTTATGTGACGAAGGACATACGACTGATGGGAATGGAGTGGATTGAGCAACTACCGAGCTTTCAAGAAGCATTTGCATCCACTTGTTGTGCTGTGAAGTCTGCGGGATCTGGTAAGGAGTCGGGAAGACGTCCGAATGTGCGGAAGGCGCATGATCTACAAGGGAAGTAGGACCAGGATGGAGCAGGACTGCATCAGACAACATGGAGTCAAGAAGAGGGATTTCGTCGTGGATGATCTGGTGTTCGTGAGGGACTACCGAAAGCCAACGAAACCGACTTGGACTCCTGGCCGTGTCGTGGGGACACGTGGAAGATCTCTATGCGAAGTGGAGATAAGCAAGAAGGTGGTGTGGACGTGCTACACAAGAGACCTTCGCCAGAGAGGTTCTGAGGAAGAACAAGAGGATGCACTGACAATCTTATTGGAAGATTTTGATCTTGCATGGCCTACTAAGAAGAAGCTAAGTGGAGTGGTTGGTGAGGAACCTACAGTAACAGTGGATGTCCTACCAAGCCTGAAACGTACTGAAGAGACGACTGTCGACGATGAGCAACGACTTGCAGAACCACCTGGTGACGAGTGTGCTGAGCCGACAGAGGAAGACGCTGTGGAGAAGACTGCTGATCAGGAGGACACTAGTGAGCGTCCGCGAGCAGTTCAATTTTCTGAAGAGGAGGAGGAGTCTATGGGCACGGAAGTTGACGACTCTGGTGGAACGAGGAGAACGGGATCATCGATGCGTGAAGGAAGATCGCCTGTGCTCGCTGCCGCTGGACAACGACCGAGAAGGGACCGTGCGCCGCCGAGAAGACTGGACATGGATCCTCGACAGAAGAAATATCAACTTATTTAAATATAATGAGGGAGATGTTAGGAAGTGAGCTAAAACGTATTATGTTAGGTCGCACTTCCTATAGATTTCGATAGACATTTAGCATATCACTATTGTCTGTGTTACCTCAATAACGTAACTATTAGCATATGAGACTAGCTATATAAGACGATGATATTGCTGATAAGATGTCACAGCCCCCGCTGAATAAACTCTTCATCTACACTGGTGTGCCGCTACAACAAAATCGGAACGCACCAACTCGTATGTTATATATATAACTCTTGTTTCAAGCAATACGATTTAAAGGGTCAGGCCCATTTCAAATGACCCCTATTTTTGATGATTCCATCTGATTCTCCATGGCAAATATAGTAGGATACGATAGTTTTCTAATTTTCAAGTGCAAAATTCAGGCAGTATTCAGCAATTTACCATTGCCAGTCATGTCCAACTATTTATCGCAGTTGTCACGCCCCTTCGCGCTAATTGGGCAATATGCTCTATTGGGCGTGGCAATTGTGATATTGGCCAATGAGCGCGAATAGGCGTGCCAACTGCGATAGATAGTTGGGTATGACTGCCCACGGTAAATTGCTGAATAGTGTGTGAATTTTGAGCTTGAAAGTTAGAAAAATATTGCATCCTACTATATTCGACATGGAGAATCAGATGGAATCATCAAAAATAGGGGTCATTTGAAATGGGCCTGACCCTTTAACAAACGGACAATGTCAATGAAAGAAAGTTACTTACATACATATTCGCCGGTCAGTAAACACGTTGCCTAGAAGCAAAGTTTTTTCTGGAATTTTTTCGATCAAACTATTTTGCAACCATAATCAATCCTATCCTAAGAAATTCCGTTCTATTTTTGATATATTCTGAAAATAAATCAAATTATGTTGCATGCGAACATCTGTATACTTTAGGATTACGACAACGAAGTGACAATTAAAATAACAATAGAGAACACTACGGTTAATGGTTGGATCAACGATATAGCGATTTCGAGTGTTAATTTGAATACTTCCAACTATGTCTATATGAGTGGAGGTCTAACGACTACTGCTTTGTACTATGAAAGGGGAAGAGCTCTTATGAACTATATGATATTTACCAAGAGAATATCCTCGTGAACTACCGACCCAGTCACATTCGTATTCAAAAACACATAATTAAACAAAATAAACGGATGAGTTACTTCTATAGATCCAAGTTCAGATGCTTACTAATTAAACTTGTCAAATATCAGTTTTCGCATGAACTCTCTCTGTACATAATAAATTATTATATCACAAGTTAGCAAAATAATTGTGTTCTGATGATTTTCTTCAACATGTCTTTTTTATTGCATGGTAGAGTTTTAATTTATCTAAAATAAGTCCGGCGAAGAAAAACGCACCCAGATAATCGAAAAATATTGGATTAACTTATTGTTCAGTTTGTGTGCGAATAAAGCAATTATCCTTTTACTTTGAGAACATTACGATACAAATATTTTTCTTCGTTGTGCTGTTCCTAGAGGACAAAAAATATTTAAAAAAAAAATACGCCCGAACCTGGGGACAAAAGGAGGCTGCCTGGGGGGGGGGGGGGGCTAGGCGTGGAGAGGGTCCCGCCTGAGGGGGGGGCAACCTGAGGCCGTATTCACCAACACTCAGGGAACGCTCCCTAGGCTCCCGAGCGCTCTGAATCTCTTTCTGCCCTCACACTCTCTACGCAGTCTTTAGCTACATGGGGAGGCCAGGGAGGTCTCCCCGCGTGTTGGTGAATACGGCATCAGGAAAGAAAACCTCCCTGAGGACTGTGAAAACCATTTGGATGCTTGATAAAGCCTTATGGGAATGCATGTGAGCGATGGTAGAACAAGTGAAGATCCGAAAACCGAAGCTTATGTAATGATTGGCTTTTCCATGTAGGCTTCAGGTTATGGGAAACCTACTTGTATATAGGATTTAGCATTTGTCTACCACCATATATTCACAATTAATGTGTATGGAGTTGTCATTCTATATGCGCGCACACTACAGTAGTTTGGGCGATTTGAATTTGCCGCCCTTCGTTATTGGCCTGTTGCCAAATGCAGCGACAGCGGATCCGTCTATTTCGGGACTGGCCGCCAATTTTTTTGTTTATTTTCCCTTTCCCATTGCTCTCGTCCTCGTCTTGCATTGCTCCATACCCTTTCGTAGTACTTCTTACTTATTGATATATTCCTACCTAGTTATTTTGCTTGAGGACATATCCAAGGTTAGTTTTATACTTTCTTCTGCATTTTGTTTATTAATTCTCTACTTGTCCCTTTTTGTAAGAATATTCAGGTACTATTACACCCGCGGTATCAAGGTTAGTTTCTTATTCGGTTTTACTATTAATTTTGTACCCTTTTTTACTCTATAACCTTATATGTTTCTTCACATACTCTATAACCTTTGTCTCTCTATACCTTTCTCAGTATCTACTTTACCTTTCTTTCACTCACTGCCTAAGCCTACCGTCATCGCACTGATGAGACCAAACGGTGGCAAAATCCTCGTATGCGAAGGGTCGAAACGGGGTTACCGTATTACATATGGTATATTCATGTTAGTTTGTTGAACTTATTCACTTCTATCTTCCCAATTTGTTTCCTCTTTTATTGTTATTGGATCTTGGCTCGCATCTGTTGGAGGCTTCGCTGCCCCACTAGCTTGCTATAAGATATTCCTCCTTCCTTTCCAAATTTTGTAATATTTTATGTTTTATCTATTTCTTTCCACGCTGACAATTCTATTATATCCCCTCTCTATGTTGAATACTCTTTTATACTGACTAATATTCGCACTATATTTGCTTCCATTCCTTTTAGCCAAGTTGGTCGCCACACATCACACAGTACTTCATGTTCCCCTTCCCAATATCGTTGTATATCCATCTATTTATTTCTACTCGTAATGTGAGCTTATATGTATCTCAGCTTTATTTGTTTTTCCTACACCTTGCACCCCTCTCTAGACTTAGGTTTGCTCTGTCTCCTTACTTAGTCTCTTTTCTTGCTTCTTGTTATCTAGAATCTATCTAGATAGCCGTGCCCTCGTGGCATAATGTTACCCGTGCCCTCGTGGCATAATTTTACCCGTGCCCTCGTGGCATAATTATACCCAAGTAGTGTACGGTGTTTTGTCCTTGTGACTAAACATTGTTGCTACATGGAATTCATGTCATTATTGACATGCTTATTTTTAGTCCTAATACTGTACTTACTTGACTGATTACATTTCTCATGATTCTATTCTACTTACTTTTTGCTATATTTCCGTTTCTTTATTCTTGTTCATATGTTACAGAACTATGTTTCCTTCACTCTTATACATGCTTCTGCTTTTCTTTCTTTTATCCTTAATTAAAGGGAATATGTATGCCCTTTTTGAAGTTAAGGGGGTGTGTTCCTCGTTAAGGGGGGGGGTAAACGATGGAGCAAAAAATTTTGCATATGTGTGCAGACATCGGCATTAGCATGCAACAGCGACATATTTGCATTGAGAATATTCGAATTTACATATTCAGTCGCCTACTTAAATTCATGTCTAGTGTAGAAACTCTAGTTTCGCAGTTGTTTTGCTCATTTTGAGTGCCTACATATTCCCTTTAAGTTTAATACCTCAATTTTAAAGTTATTTTGCCACCATCGCTTTTCTTTCAATCATTTTACAACCTTCATACACGTCCCGTTTATTCACTACTTTCAAGGGCCCTTACTTTCTTTACGTTTTTTTTTTCCTTTTTTTTCTTTTTACTTATTATATTTGTGTTTTTTATATATTATAATTTTCATGTTCACTTGTTAATTTCAACATTTCCAATATTATTAGGTAATTTTTGTATTACCGTCACTTTTGCAGTAATTTTTACTGCTAGCCTTTATAATTCCATCTTTCGGACTGCTTTGATCCCCGGATAGTCTCTATCTTAAAATCTACTTCTTTTTACTTACTCTCTGATATCGGCTTCCACACGGCACTATGGAGGTAGTGGTTATACTCAAGTATTCCACGAACACTGTAAGAGGCATTCTCCGGTTCATGGTTGTAAACGGAAAGTGGGAGAATGTCGCTCGGTGTCCTTCGTGTCAACGGGTAGAGTTCTCTAGCTTGAACCCGCCATGTAAGTTTCTCAGATTCTAAAAGCTCTTTCCATTACCCAACCTATCCTCTGAAGCCGAGGGCGGCGGACTGAGGTGAATTCTTATGCCCTAACAATACCACAGCAAACTACCACACCCAAACTTGTTTCAGCTCTAAAAAGATTGGCCCGAATCTAAGCTTACGTCTATTGAAGGCACACAGTCTTTTGGCAATCCCTGTAAATCGTCCAGTTGCAAAATTTGCCCACTGATATCTTTTTAAAAACTCATTCGTAGCAGCACAACAACATACTTCTCTCATACTTTCGCCTCTAGTATTAGTAATTGCTCCAGCGAAGGGGTTATATATTGTCTAACTTGTGATAACTGCAATATGCAGTATGTAGGTGAGACAAAGCGCTCTTTGAAAAACAGGTTTAGTCAACATCGATATCATCTCAATAAAAATTCACAAGAAAACCATTCTGTATCGTCATTTCTCAAATTGTCAAGCAAATTCCGATGTTAAACTATTTACTATACATATATTAGACTGTTTAGATGAAAACAAGATAACTGTATTCGCAAGGATAAAGACTCTTTTGGATTAGGCTTCTTAACACTGCTTACCCATACGGCTTAAACGATCATATTAAAGGTTTCGGACTCATTAGTGACTACTCTAAGAAAAATCTTGGTAATAATAACATTCCATATTTCTGTCTTAATATAATTCGGCCGCCTAAAAACCGAGGTCCCCGTAATAAAATAAAACGTAGATTGTCTACTAATACTACTCCTCCAAACCTATCCCATCCTACTGATTTCCAAACACTAGTTTCTCTCAAAAACCGGTTGGATAAATCTACTAAAAAGATCCTGGTTCGAAATTATTTCTCTAATGAACACTCTAGTTATTTCAGACGTAATGTAGAAGCAATATGTGGCAATTCTTGTGCTTCTAAACCTTTGAAAGATAG